>CM055979.1:12505000-12590000 GCA_029531755.1 Holothuria leucospilota
GAGAAATTAGAAATCATCCGTTCCAGCGAAAACAACCTTAATAAAAGGACAGAGCTCGTCTCCACGTGTCGACACAGTAACACATACAAAGGAAAATCACCGAACCCTGCTTTAAGAAAGAGATAGCTTTTGTAGTGTTGAACTGTACATAGAGTTGTTACAGTCATTTGCCTGATGATTGCCATACAGAGTGCGAAAAACTGTAATTACATCGTGTTTACTATATTGTACTAGCTCTACTTCGGTAGTGAGCACTGTTGTAGTCAGTAGTGACCAACCTTGTGACATATATATATATATATATATATATATATATATATATATATATATATATAACGCTAATTCCCACCTTAAGGGGAAATTGTTATATCTGCGTGTACATAGGGCGAAAAAAAGATAATAAAATTCATAAGAAATAAATTCGCCTTAACGTCTAAAAATATAATTAACGTTATTTCAATGGCCAGCCATCCGTTCGTGTTAACAGCTAGGTGTCCGTAAATTTGACAACTTTGAAGTAATGGCATCTAGTTGGAAATCTAAGAGGGCGCCCTTGAAAGTTTACGTATTCCTATAGCAAAAGTGTGTGGAAACGTTAAGGCGAAACTTATATTTCACCCAAAGATTTTTTTCCCCTTAAGGTCGACTTTTCAACAACAACTTTCCCCCTAAGTGCCGAATTAGAGAAATATATATATATATATATATATATATATATATATATATATATATATATATATATTGCTAACTTGGGATTAAGGGGAAATATTGTATGAAAAAACCCCCCTAAAAAGGGAAATCGTCTAAAGGGCGAAAAAATCAAGTCGACTTTGCGAAATCACACGCTTTTTATATAGGAATACGTAAACGGATGGTAACGTCCGTTTCACCACATGATTTACATGCTATTACTTCAATGTTGACCAAGTTACGTACCCGTATCTTTTAACGAGTACGGATGGTGGGCCATTGAAAAAGCGTTGTTGTATATCTGGTTTCCAAAAGGGGAAATATTTTTTAATGTATTTTATTGTTTTTTTCTTCGCCTTAACGAAACCGCGATATATCGATTTCCCCGTACAGTAGGAATTAGCGTTATATATATATATATATATATATATACTCAAATACTGGAGTAGTAACTCAGTGTACCTCTACTGAGAATTTCGCGCTAGTGCGTTCGTTGTGGTCAATGATGGCCAGTTTTTCGGCTTGGCAGAGGTTGCAGAGGACCGATGCACCTTTCTGTGTATATGATTGGGCCAGTATTTTCCAACGTATGGAAAGGTCAACACCATCCTGTTTCAGCGCCCAGACGTGCTTAGATAACGCGGTCTCTTTTCATGTGTCCTGAGGTTGAACGATTTTTTGTGGTTGTTGTATTATATATATATATATATATATATATATATATATATATATATATATATATATATATATATATATATATATATATATATATATATATATATATATATATATATATCCATTGATGAATAACATTTGTGAACCATCACCGTGCCTATGCTATATGTGCCGACAAACTGCTTTCGTAATAGTTTTGATAACCCAGGATATATTTTAACAACAGATTACGTGCATGAGATGAGCGCGATTTATGAGACTTTCAAAGAATTATCGCGACCACTGGCGGTTAATTGATTACGACTATTAGCGCTAGTTCAGATGCTATCTGCGAGGGCATTTGGTTCTTTAACAACAATAGTTAAGTCTTCGGAAATTTTACTTTGGAATGAAGATCCCTGAAAGATACATAAGTTTACGCTGATTTTTTTTTCATTGAAATTGCGGGATATCATATCATTTGTCTCCCTCTTTTTCCCAGAACCTTAACGACAATAGCTGGCATACGTGTTATTCTGTAGAATAACACAGCTCATATACACCTGATGCAATGAAATAAAACTCGAAAAATGATGAAAATGGTCATTTAATTGATAGACATGGTGAAAAAGTCTTACGATTACACCACAGATAATTTTGCAGATTCTTATATGGTAAGATGGTTCCGGATTTCCCGCTTTTAGTGTCTAAAAAATTAGTTATTAAGTCAGTTCTGTGTAAGGAGTTTCATAATAGCAATATTACTGTTCTTATCTTATACTGTTACTTAAACCGCTCATGGTACTCATGGTACTTCATTATACATTGAGGTATTCTGTCTCATGTACGTTTGAAGAGAATTCCTATACTTCTCTAAATGTTTAATTCACCTTTGCAAAGGTATTTTCTGTTTCAAAGATTCTGTAACGATAAAGTATACTCATTCGTCTAAAGCTTACATTTGTTGAAACACAAACGTAAATTTCACACAACTGGGAAGCACCTGGTAGGCTGACTTTTCTCTGTAACTTCTCAATAAATGTACAAATTGGACAAAGATACAACGATGCTTGTATAATAATTATCTCCCTCTTAAAGGCCATCTTTTTGTTTAAAGACATAAAAACCATTTGGTATTAACGCATATGGTTATTTTAACTTACACTTACTGGATCGCTGTACCAACAAATACATCATCTCCTAAAGAATGGATATTGTTACCGTGAAGAAATCAAAGTGAAAGTCCAAATGCCAAAAATGTGAAATTAGTAATGGTGTCTCATTTAAAAGTTTGATCACAGAAATAATAATAATAATAATAATAATAATAATAATAATAATAATAATAATAATAATAATAGTAATAATAATAATAATAATAATAATAATAATAATAATAATAATAATAATAATAATAATAGTAATAATAATAATAATAATAATAATAATAATAATAATAATAATAATAATAATAATAATAATAATAATAATAATAATAATAATAATAATAATAATAATAATAATAATAATAATAATAATAATAATAATAATAATAATAATAATAATAATAATAATAATAATAATAATAATAATAATAATAATAATAATAATAATAATAATAAGAATATGAATAATAATAATAATAATAATAATAATAATAATAATAATAATAATAATAATAATAATAATAATCATAATAATAATAATAATAATAATAATAATAATAATAATAATAATAATAATAATAATAATAATAATAATAATAATAATAATAATAATAATAATAATAATAATAATAATAATAATAATAATAATAATAATAATAGTAATAGTAATAGTAATAGTAATAGTAATAGTAATAGTAATAGTAATAGTAATAGTAATAGTAATAGTAATAATAATAATAATAATAATAATAATAATAATAATAATAATAATAATAATAATAATAATAATAATAATAATAATAATAATAATAATAATAATAATAATAATAATAATAATAATAATAATAATAATAATAATAATAATAATAATAATAATAATAATAATAATAATAATAATAATAATAATAATAATAATAATAATAATAATAATAATAATAATAATAATAATAATAATAATAATAATAATAATAATAATAATAATAATAATAATAATAATAAGCGTGGATACTAACTTAGGGCGACAGTTACATTGACTTGCACACTAAAAATTCAAATTTTCTAACCCTAACCCTAACCCTAACCCTAACCCCACCCTAACCAAATTTGGTAGACATACTTATTAGACCAAAATGAACAATTTAAGCCTATTTCCGACAATAAAATTATTTTTCTATCTAGTACCTGAGAAATAAGGCGACACATAAACTGTCGCCTTAATTCCAAGTGTCGCCTTAATGTTGTTGAATTAGCATGAACTGTCGCCTTAAGGTGGAATCCATGCGGATAATAATAATAATAATAATAATAATAATAATAATAATAATAATAATAATAATAATAATAATAATAATAATAATAATAATAATAATAATAATAATAATAATAATAATAATAATAATAATAATAATAATAATAATAATAATAATAATAATAATAATAATAATAATAATAATAATACTAATAATAATAATAATAATAATAATAATAATAATAATAATAATAATAATAATAATAATAATAATAATAATAATAATAATAATAATAATAATAATAATAATAATAATAATAATAATAATAATAATAATAATAATAATAATAATAATAATAATAATAATAATAATAATGAGGACCCCAGACCTTCAAGGCCGGGTAAATATGGATTCAACAGTTCAGGCACACTAATAGATTCTAAAGAGGCTAGTGCTATAAACATGAAGTGACCATTTGAAAAGAATTCGTCTTTCAACAGAAAGCCAATGCAAAATTTCTCAATACTGGAGTGATATGAGAAGATAGTGAAACCCTAACTACTATCCTAGCAGCAATGTTCTGAATACGCTAAAGACGGTTGCTTCGAGTCTTGGAGATACCATAAAGTAGGGAATTTCTCATATTTAACTTTGAAGTAACAAAGACATGGACAACTTTTAATGCTGTCGCCTTGTCAATATGGTTGCGTATCCGACCAATGTTCCTCAAAGAAATATAAGAAGCTTTTCAAATAGCAGTGACAGGATGTTCCAGGGATAAAGAAGGATCAAATACCACTTTAAGGTTTCTCAGTCATTATTCAGCTCAAAAGAATTATCAGACGCCCATTTTTCAATATGAATTGTACAGACCCGCAATCTGTGAACAGCAGCATCAACTTGAAATGGCATAGGATTAAATGAAATGTAGAACTAAGTATCATCAGCGCATAACTGGTAATATTGACCAATAATATCGCGGAATGGGAGTTTGTACATATCAATATAAAGGCTCTTGGGATAATTACAGAACCCTGAGGCACTCCGTAGTTTAAAGCGACTCTTCCAAAAAATGAAGTATTAATTCGCACAACTTGTTTTCTTTCAGAAAGGTAAGACTTGAACCATTCTAGGATTGTAACCCTGGTACCAATCTGACTTATTGGGTTAGAATTATTCTCCTGTGGTCCACAGTGTCAAAGCCAGTAGGCAGATCCATCAGGATCAAGAGTGTACCCTTTGCAGTGTCCATTTTTTGTAAACTATCAATGTAGGATATCAAAATGTAACATAGAAAGCTTTTTGCTCAATTCTCTTTCGCAGCAAGTATGTATACAATTATTGAGGTGATTTTGTAGTAGGTAAGTGTATATGCATGTTAAATACAAATTTGCGATTTCCTGCTTTACGATGAGCATCCATTTCTTGCGGCATTGTCTTTTTCCCGTTTCAGTAAGTTTTTGTGTACCTAAAAAATTTTTTAAAACCAGAACGTCCCGTTCCATAATTCTTTGCCAACGTTCCATAATTCTTTGCCAAAGAGAAATATGACATATCGGTGCCGGACGGTGCCATGCGATGCAAGACGTTGGCAGAATGAATGACCTTGATTTCTACTATAAATAGTACATGAGACATACCATATTGATGAGATATTAAAGTATGACCTCTGGTTACCTCAAATGACCTTTGCCCCCACCAAACACTGTAGGATTCTTCAACGAAATGCGCGACCATCTACATGCAAAATATTAAATCATTCAAAGTTATCCTTCTTGTGTCATCATGTCCAAAAGGCTTTTGAATTTGACCTCACATGACCTTCCCTACCAAAATCACTATACCTCTTTAACGCAATGTGGAGCATGTAATTACTAAGTGAAAGATACCACAAAGTTTCACTTCTCAAAATATCAAGTGTACTAGTTTTTCACAACTTGTTTTCTTGTGATCTCAAATGACCTTTTACCCAATCAAAACAAGAGAAATTTCCGTTTCTATGTATTGTATCTGCATGCTAATTATGAAAGCCTCAAATTTTATTGTCTTGAATTATTGTGTTTTGTTAATTTTTCACCATTTTACTTACGATGATCCAAATAACCTTTGTACCTCCTTGAAAGATAAAATGCGGATCGAACCTATTGTGGATGGTCCTTATGCTAACTATGGTGTCAATTTAGTTTACAGTTCAAGAGATATCGAGTTAAAATTTTTGGACCATTTCACGTCTGGTGACTTTCCATGAGCTATGACCAGAAAAAGTGAGGATCCTGGTCTGAATATATGAAATCCACATGACAAGTATGATACATCCCACTGTTAGTTTCCTTTAGATATTACGCTCACAGGGTTTTAGTAGTTTCACTCCTGGTGACTCCTGATGAGCTTGACATCCACCAAAAACAATACGCATGTTTTTGTTAATCTGAAAAATATAGTAAGTATTACAAGTATCCATTTTTCTATCATAAAATATCAGAGTTTACAGGGTTTTCAGTTTTTTAACCTCTTGTGACTTCAAATCACTTTGATTTTTACGAAAAGCAATAGGAACCTTTATCTTTCTATAGCAGATTCATATACCAAGTATGAAAAGTAAGTAAGATATCGTGTTTACAAACATTGTACAAAGTTTTCGTAGTTTCTGGTGACCTCAGATGAACTTTGACCTCCGACAAAATAAACCACGGTTCCTTTTCTCTATATTACAAATCTATCCACTACGTATTGAAAATAACAATCAGTCCTATCTCGACGTATTGTATTTACCAAAATTTCGGCTTTTGATCTCTTGCGACCTCAAATGAACTCTGACCTCCATCAAACGCAATAGGAATATCCCTCGTATCACGAGAAATCTGTGTCCCAAGCGTGAAAAGTATCAATCATTCCTTTCTTGCGTATTTACGAGTAATTTCTTGGTTTCCGTAGTTTCACCTCCGCTGTGATAACCTTAACTCTCTACCAAAAACGCTTTGTTCATGTACAGACAATTACGTATATACATTATAAGTTAAAAAGTATCAGTGCTTTCTACTTTGAGATACTGTGTTCACAAGGTTTGCGCTTTTTGAACTGAAGTGGCCTCTGACATACACGCATACACACAATCGCCTTCGTGATTGCATAGATTCCTTCTGCCTTCGGCGAGGAAACTACAACAACACGCATTAGTGATCTGAACAACCTTTAACAAAGGAGCCCATTGGAGTGTGAAAATCTCCAAGTAGTATTTCCTACGATTGACCATTGTTTGTTGAGCACAATAGCTAGTCCAAGCGTGCAAAGTAAATTTTCTTCTGCTTGAATGGTTTTGAAGTTTTGATCCAACCAAAGCCACACAAATGCAGGGTTGTACTGTGCTGTATGGGCTCCTGGGAGTGAAGAACGATACGTACACTTTTGCAGGAATGCTTTTATATGGATGAATTATATCACGTTCTCTTCACTGACAATAAAGGCATGTTTCAACAACAGAAATATGAAAATGTCCTCCAGCCACCCGGCACCAGGCTACCAATCGCCAAATGTAACCTCTTTCTATCACGTCCACTGTGCCTCGGATATCGAACTTGCCCTTTATCTTTCATGGGACTTTTATATATATATATATATATATATATATATATATATATATATATATATATATATATATTGAAAAGGCTTTGATACGGGTTATGCCATATCCTTGGGATTGGTTTAAATTTGGACCGAAACTAATACTATTTACACCTTCGACATACATTTCTAAAGTCGATCTACCATGCTCGACCTGTTGAATATCCATTCCCGCTTCGGGACTTCCATGGTATCAAGGAGAGAAAATTGAGTCAAGCGAGGTATTTATAGCCTGTTGTCTCCTCTGAAAATCACGAAATCACGAGCCGTGATAGTTTACCGGTTTAAGACGCTGCGCGGAAAGCATCTGGTGGCGGGTTCAAACCCTCGGTGCGGTTCAATTTTTCTCTCTGTTATTTTCTTTCAGACTTTTCTTCTTTCAAAAGGGTTATGCCATAACTTGGGATTGGTTTATACTTGGATCAGGGAGTTGCTATTTGTCAAATAGCAACTCCCTGATTGGATCGAAACTAATAATATTTACACCTTCGACCTATATATATATATATATTGAAAAGGCTTTGATACGGGTTATGCCATATCCTTGGGATTGGTTTAAATTTGGACCGAAACTAATACTATTTACACCTTCGACATACATTTCTAAAGTCGATCTACCATGCTCGACCTGTTGAATATCCATTCCCGCTTCGGGACTTCCATGGTATCAAGGAGAGAAAATTGAGTCAAGCGAGGTATTTATAGCCTGTTGTCTCCTCTGAAAATCACGAAATCACGAGCCGTGATAGTTTACCGGTTTAAGACGCTGCGCGGAAAGCATCTGGTGGCGGGTTCAAACCCTCGGTGCGGTTCAATTTTTCTCTCTGTTATTTTCTTTCAGACTTTTCTTCTTTCAAAAGGGTTATGCCATAACTTGGGATTGGTTTATACTTGGATCAGGGAGTTGCTATTTGTCAAATAGCAACTCCCTGATTGGATCGAAACTAATAATATTTACACCTTCGACCTATATATATATATATATATATATATATATATATATATATATATATATACATATATATATTCAAAAGTCAAAAGAAGACAAAAAATGGATACATTCATTTCCAACCATAAATATATACAAATCAGTGAAATACAAAATATTTCGGGCTGTCTCAGGCCTTCGTCAGTTGTGTATAGGAACTAGTGCAAATGAAAACTAGCCTCACATATATATATATATATATATATATATATAAATATATATATATATATATATATATATATATATATATATATATATATATATATATATATAGATACAGGCCCTTCGTTTAGAGACCAACTGCTTGACCGCTCATGAAAGCCAAATCCCTATTTAAACCCGTCCTGTGAGTATTTAGAGAGATGTTCGTATTTAGTTCACGGTTGCATCTCTCCTGCGCGCTTTTAAAATTTCCGTACAACAAAACACATTTTAAATCGGACAAACTATGCTCAGGCAGATTAAAATACTCGGCAACGGAGGATCCAGGGCTATTATTTCTTATGCTAAGTTTATGATTGTTAAATCAAAGTCTAAATTTGGTGCTTGTTTCTCCTATATATGTAGCGTGGGGACACTTCGTGCAGAAAAGTAGATAGACAACATTACTTGTATCACAATTAAAATTTCCTGATTTTAGAGTTTTGCCTGAAGCAGCGTGAAATATGGTGGGAAAGAAGCTCCATGTGTTTTCAAACCTGGCAACGAGGTTCGTTGCAACTCCTGTTGCCCGTGTTTAGGTCTTCCGCAGCAGTCAGGGTTGCTCGGACTAGCACAGATCTTAAATTCCGGGGTTGTTTGTAGGCAACCATTGGGGGTTGTTCAAAAATTTCATGGATGGATGGGTCACTTTTGAGTATTTCCCAGGATTTCTTAATGCTATTTGTTAGGGGTCGGTTGGATGGATGGTATGTGATAACTAAGGGTATACGACCGCAACTGGATTTCTGGCGGTACCGAAGGAGATTTTGCCTCGGTATGGCCAGCACTTTTTGGAAATAACTGTCCAAGAGTTTGTAGGGATAACCCCTATTAAGAAAAAAAGTGCACAAGATCTGTTGCCTTTTCCAGATAGATATTGTCAGTGGAGCATTATAAACGGCGGTATCTTAAGAATTGACTGTACACGACTGAAAATTTTGTGTGACGGGGGTTGAAGCTATGGAAATGAAGATAAGTATGCCTGTCTGTAGGTTTAGTGTAGACAGACGTGATTATTTTTCCGCCCTCAATAGTCACCAATACCAATCTCTCTAAATACTCACAGGACGGGTTGAAATAGGGATTTGGCTTTCATGAGCGGTCAAGCAGTTGGTCTCTAAACGAGGGGCTTGTATCTATCTATCTGTCTGTCTGTCTATCTGTCTATCTGTCTATCTGTCTATTTGTCTATCTGCCTATCTGTATATCTGCCTATCTGCCTATCTGCCTATCTGTCTATCTGTCTATCTGTCTGTCTGTCTATCTGTCTATCTCTCTATCTCTCTATCTCTCTGTCTCTCTGTCTCTCTGTCTGTCTGTCTGTCTATTTATCTATCTATATTCATTTGCACTAGTTCCTATACAAAACTGAGGAAGGGCTGAGACAGCCCGAAATATTTTGTATTTCACTGATTTGCATATATTTATAGTTGGTAATAAATGTATCCATTTTTTGTCTTCTTTTGACTTTTGTGTACTTTACTTTTCAACACAGGCAAGTTATCATGATATATATATATATATATATATATATATATATATATATATATATATTATATATGTTATATATATATATATATATATATTATAATAAATAGGAGTTAAATGAAGACACCATACCAGGTTGTTAAAAGTACTGACGTTTCGGTCATAGACCTTTGTCAAAGTGGCTTTAAAGACTGTACATTTAAACAAAAATTACAATCAAGAAGACGCGTATAGCAAAGTGCGTGAATTGCATTTGCTGTTGTTGGAAGGATCAAAACAGGGAGTTGATGCCGTTGGGGTGTAGAGCCCCGCAATTCATTTAACTCCTATTTTATTATTTTAACTCTACACCACCTCATAAATATTTTTTTATATTATATATATATATATATATATATATATATATATATATATTATAATGATTACACTTTACATAAGTAAAGCACTCTTTGAAGATAATCTGGCCTAAAAACCGTATATATATATGTATATATGTATATATATTATATATACATGTATATGTATATATATATATATATATATATATATATATAATATATATATATATATATATATATATATATATATATATATATATATATATATATTCAGCTGTGTTCAGCTGAATTGCATCATTCGTGATCTCTGGTTGGGCTTCCATGAACGGAGAACTAGTGCTGTTCCAAAATTAGGTGCCTGCTCAGGAGGTGAATTGCGAGTGCTTCATATGGTTTTTGAACAAAGGCCAGACCAACTTGGCTTCATAGCTCAGTGGTTAGAGCATTCGCACTAGCAAGCGGAGGTCCCGAGTTCGAATTCCGGTGGAGTCAACTTTGCTTTTCACCTCAGCCAGATTTTTCAGCTTTGCCGATTCTCACTATATATATATATATATATATATATATATATATATATATATGGGCTTTTTTGTGTGTTTCAAAGAAGTGTTTTACCTGGCCTATGAAATACTCATAGTTTTCATAAACAATGAATTTTCCATAGTGATAGTTATTTCAAAAGAACGATCATTTTGAAGGTAGTATGAAAGTTAATGAGGTAAGTGGGAGCAAATTTATATGTATAGGAACAAGTCACTGAGATAGAACTTACGGTGTGAGAAAAACTGCGCTTCTTAGCGTATTTGATCTTGAACTTTGAATTTAAAAATGAAAATGAAAATATGTTCTTCCAACAGAGAAGATTCTGGCTTTTTAGTTCATAAGTACACTTCCTGTTCACACACAAACGTCGATTTCCTACACTAGTTTGTCAAGTTTACATGTTGACAGACAAACAGGAGTGACTCCCTGACAAATAGACTAAAACGTTCTCGAAAAAGTATCCATATTTGCCATAAGGTTCCAGTTGTTTAGTGCAAGCCCGTAATGAAGGGAAGGGGCAGGCAGGGGCGGCTCCCTTTGGAAAATGCTTGCCCTAGGAAATGAATATGACAATTGTCTTACAGTATTTTAGTACAACCCCATTAGTAAAAAAATATATGTCGCTCCCTGAAAGCTATCTCGCTCCCTTAAGTACATTGTCTAGCTAGGATCATGATGTAGGGTCTTATAAAAAGAGTAAGCCTGGGTCATGTTTATTTAGAGCCTAAATGTTTTCCTTTAAACGATAAAGAAGAGACACATCTGCAAAAGAACATGATCATGCCCATTGTTATTGAATAAAGAAACAACTAAAAATGTATTGCAAAAAGTCTTGCATTCCTATACGCGTAGTCAAGGTGGAAAATAACCCAACCATTTCGATTTTGTTCAATTTAAGAAAGTTTTAAATTGACACTTTACTGGTAATTTATACCAATCTAAGTATACCTTACACAAAGAAACTATATAAAATGATAAATGACAAAGCAGTGCATGTAACACAAAAATGTACAAGTTTGCATTAATTTACAATTTTAGAGGGGAACCATTGCAGTCAAGTGTAGCATTTGATTTTCCAAAGACACATTTTAGGGATAAATACAAGACTTACCTCAGATGCGATTTGTTGCACTTCATTAATAAGATTCTGTTTCCACTGCTAATACTTTGTTCTTTATCGGAATCTTGTCCACTTCTAAATAAGGAAATAACGATAATGATAATAAGGAAATGATAATAAAAACGGCTTCTGGGCGATACTTTTGATTGAAACAATTAGGCTACTGCTTAAAACAACTTATGCACTTGCTCTTTAGAGATCTGCCATAATTTTAACTAATCATGTAAGCCACTAGCGTTTGAGTACAAAGCCTTTGGTCACTATCTAAGCTCAATATTGTTACAAGTTAAATTAAACCTTTATAAATTGAGGCAAAGTTCGCATTTTCACAATGTGCCTGACTTTTACAATTTGAACTTCCTGTATAAACGAACATAGATACCATATGCAAAGGTAACAAGCCTGTGCAGTCTCTTAAATTATGGTACAAGAAATATGATGAATTTCATTACTCTTCAGTGCAGTCTCGACGATATTCCGTATGTTGTGAAAGGTTTGATCGGTACTAACTTTATACTGACCTATATATCAAATAGCCCTCGACTTGATTTAAAAAGACACACGTGGAATTTTTATGAGCCAAAGTAACTTTCGTAACTGGCTACGATTTTTGTTTGCTTCATGAGTGAAGTGTCTATCCTTTGTTGTCAATTGATCTCTTTCATTGCCTGTTCACTTTTAATATTTTACCTTGTGGTTAACCTACTGAACGGGTGTAAGTAACTTTACTTTCAGTTTAGTTGTAATTTAAAAAGTCGACCTCCCTAGGTAGAAGTCCGACTAACCTGCCGTATGATTGAAACCGTATAATTGAAGAAATCTTTGCAAAACAGGTAAGTCAATTCAAGTCTGGAAAGCCTTCTGTAATAAGTTAATACTTCATACTCTCTTGCAACATTAGTCATTAAATAACAATGGCAACCATTACAGGCAGAAAATTGACATTTTTTACACGATGGTTCTAGAATAATATATCCAACCCTCAGTAGATCACGTTTTCCCAGATAGCGTCCATTTAGATATCAGGTCTTCTAAAGTAATATTATTCAACAGTCAAGTACTATTCAGTTCTGGAAATCATTTTCTTCTCTCGACCATTCATAAATACTTTTTTGAGAATGCTTGCCTCTAATTGGTCATTTACCCATGTTCTAATCCAGTATAGAGTCATAGGGTGTACGGAGAGCAACTTTTCGATCAACATTGTAAACACAGCTGTGATATTATTTAGTAAACAGTTGGTATATTTATAGATCGAACGTCAAAATAAACCAGGTACAGTACAATGACACTTATAACTGTGATGCTTTGTTCCTGTAACTGTTCGCATTGAAATTAAAATATTTTGATTAACAGTAATGTTGGTTGCAAAACTAAACAAGTAATCAGCTTCTACCGATGATATTCCTGGCCTTTCCAGAGGAAATTGAGGGGAATATCACCTTGAGTAGTCTAATTTCAGTGTGTCACACAATGATTCTGAAAATGATGTCATAACGGAAGGGCCTGCAAAGCGTACAGGCCTAGGCCTAATAATGATCATGATTTCTCGGGGTCTAAACAAATAATTGGTACTGGCGATCTGCAAGAAATTGTTTCATGAAGAACCAGTTTGGTTCTGTTTTGGATTTCACTTCAGGCAAAGAAAGGATGAACTCAATAACCTTAAAAGGTCATCTTTCATATTCCGGAAAGATGACGTTGACTACGTATTCTGTGCACTAAAATTTAAACAAATGTAGCACAAAAACTATCCAGGTGTGATTAAAAATCTAAATTAAAAGTCTAGATGACACGGCATAAAGGGTCCATGGAGAGAGGGGTAATATCTATTAGTGGCAATACAAAAGCACTGCATCATCAAACTTCATCCACATTGTGATGCATTCTTTCTGACAGCAAAGCTCAACGTCAGTGAAGACGAATTTGTCTGGTTCGATAAAGTTCCACTCTGAAGGAACAAGAGTACAATCATTTAAGACATTTCCAAGCCAAATTTGAGCACCATTTAATGAAACCACTAACGTTAGACTTTAACTTTATAGGCCTAGGCGAGGCCTACCGTTAGTTTGAGTTCCAAGCAACTATGCTAACTGTTCTAAGCCTTTCCGGTTTTGATCAGAAAACATTGTCAATGTTGTTAGCCCACAGAAGCGAATCAAGTTTTAGATCATATTTTAGAGACTCCTTCGCATCGCAAAAGCGAGAGATTGAATTACTTGCAAATTGCACTCTCAGGTAAGGTGGCTTCTCTAGTTTAACTCCTGAACTGACTTAGCGTTCGAAAGCAACGTAACGTTAGGTAGGTAACACCTAATTCTTTCAGCAACGTAGCAAGCCTAACGTTAGTGTGTCGAATATCACGGTGAGCAAGAGCACCAAAACCTCAGATCCCCAATTAAAGCTAAGAAGTTCTCCAAATGTAATTTCAATAGAACTGTCAACGACTATGTTTCCCATTTGTCAAAGTGAATGGAACAGGAAACTTCATTTCAAATAAGACCTCGATCAAGATTCCCCAAAACACTTGTTCGAAAAGAGACCGATGTGACCGTCTTAGTACAGTGTTTTAAATTTTACAAGGCGCTTACAGCTAGCTAGCTAGAGCATGCTACGTGTAACATAAAGCCCGTACTAGTAGTACTCCATTCAAACTATGTTACGTAGGTGTTCGATAGTCGCCGTATACACCTGCGAAACTTTCGGAAGCTTAGGAGAATAATTCATGATCAATGAAAAAGTGTTAAAAAGAAAGCTTTTTCGCTTTTTAGCTAATCCAAATTAAAGTGTTTATGAATGGAAATAAATTCATGGTGCCCATATCTCTATATCGGATTTGAACAGGCTATGACGTCAAGCATACAGGCAGAGATCCTAAGCCCATATGCGTGACGTCATAGCCTGTTCGAATCTGATATGGGGACATTGGCACCATTGACTCTATTCCCTAATTATAAACACCAATAAAAAGATCGAATGAAAAGCTAGGCTCTTTTTTTCTGGTATCAAAGCATAATTTTAAATTTGAAGAACAGTTGAACACTGATCTCACTAGTCTCTGGATCAGATTTGTCTCATATTTATGATCAGGGCTATGTTAAGACCTTCGGGACCCAGGCTCTTCCGTTTCAGTGGTTTCTTACCAGGTGCAGTTGCAGGGACGTGCAAGATAGGGAGATCTAATATGTGACACTGCTTAAGCAGAGAGCTATCATTTTTAACACCTTGTAAATTGCGTCTAAATATGCGTCCTTTGATGCAGCACGTGAGTTATTCAGGAGAATTCTCCTCGCAAAGTGTTACCCTACGACGTTAACACCCACAAAGTTTTAAGGGCACAGAATTTACCACGTTGCTGAAGTGTGCGTGCAATTTGTAACGTGGATGTGGTAAGTAAAGAATTGAACTAACTCATTATGCTAAAATAAAGGAAACTGATAGCATTTCAGGCCCTTTTTGAGTTATAACTTTCCTCTTTGCAAAATAGTATTTTGAATGAAGTGAAATGGATCCTATAATGCAAGCTTTCTGAGCTCAAAATGACATTAGTCATGGCACACAAGTTGGAATCAGTGTGAAAGGCCTAATTGTGAGCGCTCATATGAGGGGGTAGCTTGAAACCATTGAAACTTTTACGAGGGTCCAGAGGCAACAAAAGGGACCTAAATTAGGTTGTAAGTCAATGGAAAGCAAATACGAGTGTGCTATTATAAAGATAAGGAGTACTTACGTATTTGTCAAGAACAAAACAAAACTTTAAAATTTAGTCCTCTTTTAAACAACAACAACAATAAAATCACCGTTGCTTAATCCATTCAACTTTTTGTAGAAGATGATAAATTAAAAAGTATGTTGTTGAGAATAGAAAGAGCTTCAAATATTAATTTCTCAATTAAATGATTAAAAGAATGAATTAACCTAAAGCTTAACCCATTAAACTTTTGTGAAGAGGTCATAAATTAGTAAGATATGAGTAAAATGAAAAAGTATTTTTAATGGAATATAAATCAACTCTGAATGTATAAAGATTGTGTTTCTATGATAAAAGTTAGCCATGTTGAGCTTCTCTCCAAATCATGACTGGTAATTGGTCGATAAGTCTAGCTCACAGAACATTTTTGCACATTAACAACAGCTATTACTTACAATATTGTAAGGTATATGTTACTAACAAAAAGTGGGGTGGACGGTTATAGTTCTTTCATTTTGCTGCTGCAAAACTCTGGAAGAATTTCCCTCAACTGCACGTTCCTTAAATTCTCTGAATATTTCTGTAACTAAAAACAGCCTTTCCGGACATCTAATCTTTATGGTTAGATTATCATTACAACTGTTTTGCTAGATGTTGAAATCCCCTGTACTTCTAGGCTTACTTTTACCTCTGTATTGCGTACAACAGGTCAAATTAGGTCAAATTCCAAGGGTAAATAAACGCTGATTTTATTGCAATTATTTGAGGTCCATCAGTATGTTTAAAGAAGTCAGAAAACCACATGGTATGTTGAGAACGATTAAACAAATTTTAACAGTGTGCTTTCTGGTTGCTTTTGGAAGTCAAAGGTCAAACTGAAGGTAAAAGGTCAAACTTGAAAATATGAAGAGGTCATGAATGTTCACATGACCGTAGTATTGGTTTTTAGCCATTATTTGCATATCAGTAGGCTAAACTAGAAAAGTTCATTTAACACTCATATGTAGAGGAAGATATGACTCTATTTTAAAGAGCGTTTTCCAGTTGCTAAATGTCGAGGTCAAATTTTAAATGATCTAAAAGTGATCTTTTGTCAATATTTGCTTATTAATATGCTGAGAAAGTTTATTAAACACAAAATATGTAGAGAATATAAAGAAGATGAAATTTGAAACTCCATGGATAGCCTTTCTACTTATATTTTGGAAGAAAAATTATGCCTTGAATGTTGACAAAATCGTACCAAATATACTAGGTCACACTGGAATGGAACCAGTTTCTTTGAAAGAAAACAAACAGCAATAAATAAAACTTATCTGGGGATAGTATGGGGCAGTGGCGTTGCTAGACATTCTTGTATGGGTTCGAAAACCACAATTTTGCGACAGATTCTTCTTTTCAAACAATTTCAAAACTAATTCATGTTTAACAAGGGGTGTCAATTTGCTTTGTAAGCATTAGCGGGGGCCAAGGGGGCAAAGTGCCCCTGACAGTTTCAACCGGGAAGACCAGCTCAAACCACCGGGTTGAAAAAAAGGCAAATTAGGGAAAGAAGAAAGGGAGAAACGGAGAGAAAGGGAAAAGAAAATGAGTGAAAGGGAAGGACATTGTTTAGCTTCAGATCAGAGAGACTGACAAGTTTTGCCTCTTTTCCTAAAATCCGATGAATGTCCGTCCGATTAATGCAGCGAAAATTTCTTAACAGCTCTTTCTCAGCAATTCCCATCGTTTCATCTGTAACATAAGATACCGATGATACTGCATGTACAGCTCTGATACCGTACTCCAGAGAATCAGTTGTCGCCAACTTTTCCAAACGAAAGGCACTAAGCTACATGCGAGCGGCCAGCCTAGTATATTTTATTCCCAGGTCGGATAAAGGCAATCTCGTGTTCTAGGAATTCACAGTATCGTTTGAAATGGAAGACGGCACAAATTAGTTTTAGTGAATTTAGGGAGTATATATTAAAAGACACTCAGAAGCCTTAATTGCCAGAAATTCCTAGAACCTCGTTTCTAGAAGACTGCAATATCCGTCAGGCGTACGTCACACCTGTTCATCAAATCTGTCCTTTGTGAAGCGTACCAGCTGACCGAAACAATTAAATTGATCACAAATTTTCGGTCCTTTAAAGGTATGTAAAGAAACCTAAATGCCAGAGTTTTACATCCATGGCCCCCATCAGGGCTTACTCCAACATACATAGCAACAATTTGTTATTTTAAGAAGTACGTACTGTATATATGCAGTGCTGCTATGTTTATTGTGCAACCTAACATGAACATCGATCGAGCTCACTGTTAATATTTCCAATTATGTTGCCGAGAAAACGCGATAACATCGTTATTAGCAATTATTTTCTTTATCAGTCCACCTGCAAGGCTCTTTTTGGACAAATCCGATCGGTCATTAATCTCAGTCCTCAGTAAAGTAGAGGCTCATATGACTGTATCAGGCAAAGTTGGCAACTACTAAATGAAAAGATGGCTAAGATTTTCTCATAATTACTATTGCTTGGTAAAATATTCCCCCTCGCCTTAGACCCCTCCCCAGGTCACAGATCAGTATGTCCCGGAGTTTGCCCCCCGCCAAGGAAACCCATTATTTAAGAGTATTATGAACTGTTTCTTTACAAATGTTTGAGGATGTATACAACATCAATAAAAATGGTTTTATCTTGGATAGTTAATGAATACATATGACCAGAGGCGCCTATGGAAAACAATACTATTTACAAGCGACATTCAACGGAGGCTGCGTTCTAGCAAGGTGTAGCAGATGAAGCCTTCCAAAGCCTTCACCGAGAAACTGTCTTAAATTAAATGGCTGTTGGGGTTATTATTACCCATATTTGGAGAAAGTACTTCGTATGTGTAACATTCAAACTCTAATGAAATATTGCCTAGAGATGAGTAAACATAAGGGGCTGACAAAATTCATTGCAGTTTTAAAACTGTTGCTGGAGCGTTAAAGGCCCTCTAACTGTCTAAGCTCACCCCAGACAGTAACAATTCTCCCAACTAACCTAACTTCTAGCCCCGCCTCCAATTTAAACACATACAACTGTCTAGTAGTAGACCACTTCCAAGACAGAGCCACAGTAGACTGCATTGAGTTTCAATTACTTGAGGCAATACTGAAAATCAAACTGTGTATGACTGTGAGCCTAATTAGAAACACAACTGACTGTCCAAGTCATCATTACCAACCAGAGTGGTGCTATTATTGTTTGAATGAATGCCAATCAAAGTACAGTCACCAACTGGATGAACTATAGGGATATGTCTAAATGTATTTGAGGATGTCATAGCTCCTTTAAGCGTTTCCTTTGCCAGTGTTCGAACTAGATCTATTTAATCGTGAGATCCAGGAGCGCCTGACCCGGTGAGATCAAAGCGCGTCGCCAGACAAGATACTGAAGGGCGAGATAATTTCCAAGAAAGTCGAAATATTTTTTAAAGGAGGCGAGATATATAAGAATGCATTAGCTACAAAAAATAGACTGTAATTTTCAATTAGTACGTGAGCTTCAAACATTCCCCCTGGCAAACCACGAGCTTGGTGAGGTCCCATGATAAAGTCGAAAAACCTCTGGGGTATTTTAAATTTTTTTGAATATTTGGATCGCATCTACGGATAGGTTTCTTATATGTGTACGAAGGCCTGCTTTGCATTCCACTGGCTTTGGTGAATATGAGCTGCAACAAACTTTGTGAAAGGGCATTCCCCTGCTTCCCTCCTCCAGCTACACCTCAGGTATGGGGGAAGTATGCAAAAAGATTCTCACACTGTTGTTACTAAAATTTCAGATAGAATACGATGTTTGACGTAAAATAACTTTGTCAATTTCAGTAATGTCACAAGCCCTGTAGAGATATGAGTCATGAGCGCGCGTTTTGCAGCACACAGGCAGGCAAGGCATTGTGGAATGTATTGAAAGATAAACAAGACAAGCTCAGCATGCACATGTGAGAACTAGACGTCCTTTGTGACAGATTATAAGACAATTGCTTAGACCAAAAAAGGTGGTGTACATACTATTAAAGGTCCGAAACCACAGATGATAAACCTCTGTGTACTTCTGCTTGATGGAAAAAAGTTGATTTGAATGTTTTCTAAAATAAACTCAACTTTTTAGCATGTATTGTAGGTACGGCAGTATTATTTCTCATCACATTTTCATAATGTGCGCATGCGAAGTCTAAAGCTTTGTTTCTATGGGGCATTTTTGTCAACAGCTAAGCTTTGGCAGTCAGATATGAGGCGTTGCAACTAAAATTTCAGTTTAGTGGCAAATTCAGTAATAATGTCAAAGACAAAGGGCAGAAAGTACAATGATTATTTTTTTTTTGCAATCACAAGACACCTTTATTCATGGTCAGGCAAAATACTTTGTGTGTAGGTATGTGTGACAACCCCCTCCCTCGGGTGAGAGTTATCTGGAAAGACGTTAAACTGTTTTTATGTTTGTTAATTGTTACTAACGTTAATGAAGTTAATAAAGTTCATCGCTTGTTCCTTATTCGTCTATGTACATTGTCCTTCTTTGAGTTTAGTGTTGAATTCCTACATGACCTTCTTGTTGATGTAGTTTTCTGAAAACATCGGTGTGCAATAGTAAATTAACCTTGTAAAACTAACTCTATCTTGAATTGGTTTAGGTAATAGGGTTACTCCTGTAGGTTGGAGATATATGTGTGTATGTATACTTGATCCTCCTGCTGGGCAGGAACTTGCAAAACCTTCTTATAGTTATCAATCACAAACTGGGCAGCTTAGTCTCTTTTTAACATTCATATTTCACGTCCTTGATTAGAACCGTGCCAATTGGAATGTCAGGTCAGTGCCCTTGCTTGGTTGTTTCACAGGGCGGCCCACCCCGCCCCTCGTTTCGTCCGCCCTCCCCCTCTTTTGACCTCTTTTCCCCGCCCTTCCCCTTTATTCAGCCGCCCTTGTAAGTTCCAGCAAGATTTTGCACTGCACAAGTTACGACACAGAAGACTGCTTAACACGTGAAGTTACACTATGTTTATATACAGTTCTGTTTACTGCAGAAATGTAAAGCGCGTCCATGTATTACCCTGCTACCCAGAAATTGTTTTGTTCAGCTTGTAGCTTCGGAATACGACAATGCTGTGCATAAGAAACCCAGTAGATCCGCTTACGCAGGCTAATTCAACGACCGGCCAACAAAAAATCTCCATACTTATCGTGTGGGAAATCTCTCGCTTCTTAGCGAACTTTCTCACGTGCTGCACGTACCGTAGGTAGGCCTGTTGTCTGAAGCTAGTTTTATTTACAAGCGAGGGGCATTTTTAAAGCCACTCTCGAAAGCAGTCATAAAATAGTTTGATACTGGGATTGTGTACACGCCTGCCTCGTATTCCTCTGGACACTAGTCGAAAAGAGAAGGCGAAGTTTCGCAGGTGTCCAACCACGACCACACGGACAGACGGTCAGGGATCCTAGATGAGCCTTAAGTGGCTTCCTGAACCAGTAACAATCATTCCTTCCGTCCCACACCGCAGTGGAGCCTCTGTAAAAAACCACATGCGATGCGATTTGGGACATGGACCAGGCATATTATAATCCTATCCTGCTACCGGCCGCCATTTCAGTGACGTCAACATCTAACAGATGGATTTGAAGGGGAGGGGGGGTAGGGGGGACGGCTCGTACACTATCAAGACGTGCCGTCACCCTACCATCTACACCTACACTTACATTTTTAGCGTTTTTATTTTGCACTAGGAATATGTTACTTTAGTTACTTTTTAATATGGCATGAAAAAATGAGATTTGGAGGTCGTTTAGGTCACATAAACGAGCTGTCTAATATGTAGTCCATTTTCAAGCATGCTGACTTGCATAGCTGTGTGATGCCCTCTCTCCCATGTTCTCGGGTTCGATTCCAATTTGGGCAAATGTGGTCCAAGTTCCGTCTGTAATAGCTATTGAAGACCAATTAGAAACTTATCTCCCCCCCCCCCCCGTCACCACAATTCCCCACTATCTCCGACTAAATGAGCAGTGGCAGCTGCGTAGCCAGACGGTACTCTATAGCGACAAAATCAGACGGTTCAACAAATTTCTGATCGACGACAATAGGGGAACGCGTCTACCCTGTGATATTTTTTCATCCATCAAAAAGGTTTTGTGGGCACCAAAAATAGTTATCGTCAGCAGTGGCGTCACCAGACTTTTCGAGGTGGTCGGGGGGCACGGGGGGGGCAAGCGGTCAACCGGAGGGGCACACCAAAATGAAGGACTTGGCGTCATTGCAGGCATCTTAGTGACGCGCAGCGCTCCCCTGTAGGCGTTAGGCCCAGGGGCCCACTGTAGGGCTCCCAGTGAGGTCCAGGGACAACAATGTTGGGGGTCCAGGCGGTTCAGCCCATGCGAAGGCTCTGGAGTACTTATAAAAGTGTGACCGTTAGAATGAAGCATTTAACTATCTCCCAAATGTCATTGCAGCACACTTAAACAGGCCGTAAAATAGAAATAAACAATTTGACCATTGTGTTTGCCTTACTCGCACTAACGATTTAAAGATTGGTGTGCGTGCAGTGGCGTAGCCAGGATTTCTCTCACGGGGGACATACACTTTGTTGTGTTATAGACGGCCTGGGGGAGGGGTCTAAGGGGAGGGAGTTTTCCCCTTGAAAATTTTTGAAAAATTAGGTGTCCTTACATGCAATCTGGTGCCACATATTATTTACGTATTTTAGGAACTAAAAAAATCAGCATCAGTGAGGGGAGCGTGGCCTAGTGGGCCCCTAAATACGCCACTGGGGGGAATGGGGACAGCAGACCGTGTTAATTTGTTTGCACTGAGCTTAAAGAACCCACTCATGCTGCCACTGGGGGGAAGCCTTCAAGTTGGAGTATCCAAGTTACATCTGACGGCTGCAGACCCGCGACCAGAGGGAAAAACGTGGAAAAAAAGCTCGCTTCAATGCAGTTCAGTGGGCTTTAGGTGCCTCAAAATTATAATCATGACCAATATATATGTTTGCATTTTCTTCAGCAATTACTGGAAAAGAGTGGGTAGCCCCTGCTGAGATCATTACTGGTGCACCCGCGAAGTGGCCGGAAAATTCTGCTTTTGAGTATCTACGAAAAATTTGTGCAAATCCTTTTACTCCTTTCAGAGGTACAGTATCACCACTTTATGATCCCTGGTGTGGTGCTTGGCTCCACTTCGGCAAAGATGAAGGAGAGCAAATTTTCGCCATGAAAATTTGAAGGCACTGGTATCTTCTAAAAATAAATAGACGTTAGCCTATAAGAGTAAAGCTATGTAATTATCCTCATATTATCGGATACACGTTAACAAAGGCAATGTAATATTTTTAGTTTTCGAACATAAGATCTGACTAAAAGATAATCGATGTGGGAATTGTATTTATGGGAGAGAACTCAAGGTTGCTATAGTCTCATAGCTTTTCCAAATAAAGATTGAAACAATAGTTGTGGACTACATCTCATAATAAGGAAGTCCTTCACACAGTCCAGCAAATATATGCGCCCGAAGCGCGCCCCAAAATTACAGTTTTGAGAACATTTTGTGCAATTTTAATCAAATGTTTGAGTGACAGTGGGTCCTCCTGTTCATATCAACATATATGCGTGAATGGTTTGTTTGTGGATAATTTTTTTCATACCCAAAATCTCATAGGGGCGGGGGCACAGCCGATCGTTGGGGGGCATGTGCTCCCCTACCCCCCCCCCCCCCCGTGGCGACGCCACTGATTGTCATTTTAGTCTCGCTCTCGCAAAAGGCATAGCAAAAAGCATAACTGTTTTTGCCGGCTGCATGGCCAAGTGGTTGGAGCAAGTTCCAGCTGCGGGTCTGGAAAAGGCTCCCTGATGACTTGGGTAATAGAACCCACTGCCATTGTGCATGGTGCTCAACATGAATAATGGAGGGGAAAACAAACCAAATTAAAAACAGGAAAAAGGGACTGTGACCGACTTGAACCAAGGGTTGAAAAGTTATCCCTAATCATCTAATACTTTCCCGTGAAATAGGGACGGGATATTTGTATTTTTTCTCACACCCGAACAACTATATATCGGACTACGTCCAAAATATTGTAGCATGCAACTACCTCAACTTCCACTGAGTTCGAGCATACGACGTCGGGAAATCGGATTCATTCCGCCGCACTAATTCCCAGACAAGAAATTGACACTAGGGCCGTGGCCATTTTCTTGGTTTTCGTAAAACTGAACCCAAATTCACAATTCTGATACGGACCCCCCTCCCCAAACTTGAATCTTTTGACGAGAAATAACCATATATACATATCATGCAAGTGTCTACATGAAATGGCGAGCATAGAGTCGACATATAACAATGTCCTCTCCTTGACTTTAAGTAAACATATACAATGTCATCCTATCAACCCCCAAATATGATGACATACCTAAAGTGGACACGATTTTGGGTAAAAAATTGTATTTCTCAAATGAAACATGGGGCTTAAAAGCAACCTCACTGGAGTACTGCAGACATGCCATAGGAGTACTATGCACCATGCAGTATCACTCTTATATGCCTGAATGGCGTATAGTATGGGTATACAATTATTGTCTACCAAAGTACCCTTTCTATAGCATGTCCACCTTAGCCCGCATATAGCAGTATACGTATATATATATATATATATATATATATATATATATATATATATATATATATATATATATATATATATATATATAACGCTAATTCCCACCTTAAGGGGAAATTGTTATATCTGCTTGTACATAGGGCGAAAAAAAGATAAAAATACATAAGAAATAAATTCGCCCTAACGTCTAAAAATATAATTAACGTTATTTCAATGGGCAGCCATCCGTTCGTGTTAACAGCTAGGTGTCCGTAAATTTGACAACTTTGAAGTAATGGCATCTAGTTTGTAAATCTAAGAGGGCGCCCTTGTACGTTTACGTATTCCTATAGAAAAAGTGTGTGGAAACGTTAAGGCGAAACTTATATTTCACCCGAATTTTTTTCCCCTTAAGGTCGACTTTTCAACAACAACTTTCCCCCTAAGTGCCGAATTAGAGAAATATATATATATATATATATATATATATATATATATATATATATGTGTGTGTGTATATATATATATATGTGTATATATATATATATATATATAATAGAAATATGGTCCACGTGTATTCCGATAAATAACAGGTAAACAAGCAGAACACAAAGCATAGTTGACACAGCAGGAATACATTAAATTTCTTTTTAATGTATTCCTGCTGTGTCAACTATGCTTTGTGTTCTGCTTGTTTACCTATATATATATATATATATATATATATATATATATATATATATATATATATATATATATATATATATATATATATACAAATAGAAAATCACCGGCTGAATATATATCCAACAAGACGAAAATTTTAAATCAACATACACTGAAAATACAACTTTTCGAACAGTTCAACTGCCCTTCGTCAAGTCAAGCCCAGTGTACACTATCAACATCTGAGGATACATATGTCGACACATGTTGCTGACACACCTGGACACAGGAACTTTGACCTTGTATATACTAGACACATGTCGCGGAGACATGTTGCGACACACTTGAGCAACATGTTGTCAAAAAAGAGCGGGAAATCAGGATTTTGGATGGAAGATGGAGGATTCAGAAAGAAAAAGATGTGTTTTGGAAGCAGCTGAAATAATATTGGCAATTGTACACGGGGTCCACGTTTCCAGAGGGGGTCCAGCAGTTTCCCGCTCTGACGTGCGCCTCACCTACCCCCCCCCCACACACAAACCAAGGGTGGCACCAGGATTTGCTCGACAGGGGGCAAAACTCCCCGACGGGGGGGGGGCAGTAACCCGAAGCCTCGATGAGGGCGATAGAGTGCCGAAACGATGTTTGAAGCGAAATCTGGACGCTCGAAGTGGGTGATTGTCATGGGTCCTATTTTAAGGGAGGGGGAAATTTGACCGGGGTAATTGCCTAAGGGGAATTGACGAGGGAGGTGGGCAATTGTCCAAGGGGATCCTGAAACCGGTTTGGAAATATTCCACTTTTGGACAAGAGTATGTACGGGATGTACCAGTGTTCTTTAGTTGGTGTAAGAGCGTGGCGAGCCCCAGCTAATTTCAAAATTAGTCTTTTGCCCCTGCTATGAAAAGTACCCCCAACTAAAATCTCCTTTTATATAATAGTTTTTCTATACAACCAGCCATCTCAAAATCATGGGTTGTGCCAGAAAGCCCTGGGGCTATGCTCAGTCGGGGAAGCCTGCCACCAGTCGGTGAAGTTTGTCGTCCTCGTCGAGAAATTGAGGAGGGCCCGACGGGATAGACCTATATGAAATTTTCCTCAAAGTTAACTGTCATCTCGTGGCTCCCATGTCGACTACCCCTCCTCCTCCCCCACCATGCCCTCTCCATCAAATCCATTGAAATTTCCCCCACCTAACCGCCTTTTAGAATACTTCAATTCCTTTCCTTCCGGATACACATCATAATAGGAACACATCTTTTCAGCAACATGATTTAAACTGCCCCCCCCCCCCAAAAAAAAAAAATTCTAGCGTGTTAAATTCGAAGGGTGACATACTGAGCGGATATCCCCCTTGAAGTAGTGGTGCGCAACCTACAGGTGGCTCAGCGGCTGATTCAAATACTATTTTTGATTGGTCAGAGCTTGGACACATGTTACAGGAAACTTGATTTTGAAATATTGGACAACATGCATCGACACATGTTGGGACACATGTTGCCAACTTTTTTTGCTCTGTACACACTTTTAACATTTACGATAACAAGGTGTTGTAGCAACTGGTGTCGACATATGTGTCCTGAAATGTCGAAAGTGTACACAGGCCTTAAGCTTATGTTAAGAAAACCAAAACTAGAAGCTAAGTTGTTGACTGCCGCTTTTACGAATGTTAATCCCCTTTGGAGCGAAGGTATGAAGTTGGTTAATCCAAAAGAGTTTTTTTTCCCCTCTGACTTTTATTCAGGCCCTATACCGAATGAAGAACGATTAAACTAAAACGATTACAACCCATGTTAAAATGTTTACCCAAAGGTGTGTAAGCTATTTTTCATTTCTTGCTTGTGACCCCGGTGTCTTTGACGGAATTCGGCTCCCTTCTTCCCCACGTACTGTTTTCCACAATCAAGACAATTGATAATGTAAATGGCGGCCATTTTTGTTTTAGCATCTTGCTTTATCTAGATCCTGACAGAAAATTTCAGAAAAATAGGTTTTACAATTATAAAAATTATAAATAGATATTAGGAGTAGTTGTGCGAAAATGTTGATGGCTGCTTTCTTTTCTAAGTTATGAGTATTGGTGGCCAAATTTTATTTCTGAGCAACCGAGAAATGCTCAACGCTGCTACAGCGCCAGCGGGAAAAATGAAAAAGGTGTTGTTCATGGTAAGAGGTATATGACTAACCATTAAGAATACTATAAACCACATTGTTTCGCCTGCAAAAGAAACTCTGAAGGAGAATTCTTAATAAGAGTATGCTCTATGTTAAGACTATTCTCCCTTTGGGGCTACAACTTCTTGACAGCTAGTATAAGTCTTTTGCCTTGGAGTTTTTGTGCCGACTGCTAGGAGCTCCTGAATTATGCGTGTTATTGAAGTCAAAGCTGATAGAAATTGCCATTTTAGTCTGCGCGTGTAGGCTCTTTCGCGGTGGGAATCATAGCTAGATTGACCCTGGGGCCGGTAACCTGTTATATGAGGAGGCCTTTCAGTATTATTTGTGGTGACATTATTTGTTGGGACTAATCGTGACACCATTTAAGGCCATGTCAGTTGGCGTGCAGTCCACGAAGAATTGGCAATAGTGCCGATGCCGACAGATTGCCGGATAATGACACTTCCCAGGCCTTTCAATTTGCATAAGACTTTTCTACCTTTCATGACTAAGAAATTTTACCCCCCATTCTTAAAGAGGGGCAACTCAGACGTATTCAATAAATAGAACATGACATTAACTTATAATCTCTAACAGGAAATCGAAGATAATATATGCACATGTCATCCGTATAGAATTCCATGAAAAGTAGTTTTGGAAAGTCCCAATTCGTGTTTTCTGCAGATAGTTACAGTAATCGTTACATCAAAAACCAGATGCAAAAACGCTCTTGGTCTTTCTGATGGCAGTCGCAGCATATCACATATACATGCTCAAGAAAATTGATACCGGGAATTGCACTTTTAAGACCATGACCATTACCTGTAGTCGTGTTAATACAATAACTTTAAAGTGAAATGCGTTACTATTAAACATAGACAGAATATATTCTTGATTCAGTCGCAGAGTAAAAGGTTCGGTCAGTGGGAGCAAAAATGGTATTTAGGGGAGCTTTGTAGTAAGTAGATACGTAATGCATCGGCCGCACTACGCCAGTACTTCTCAGCCTTTCCTTTTAATTTGCTACTTTGTTGAAAACATTTCTCCATTATTTCCTCCTACATATATTTACGAAAACTTACCATGTCTTTTTCTCAATCATTTTCTTTTCCATACTAGAATGAAGGAGAAAATTCAGTTCGTTTAATGTTCATGTAGAACTGTTGGGTAAACAAAGGGTCGCTGAGGTTAACGGCGCCCTTTGTGAGAGTGAAGATTAAAGGCAAAAGTGTTTCGAAGGTGGGCTGAGGGTCTTCCCAGGATGTTGAAATAAAAAAAACTGTTTAATGCAAATTCATCATCACTCCTTATGACTAAAAGCTAGCCGTCCGGGATAAATGATGCAGAGGGCTTGAGCAAGGAGGGTAAGGTGGATTAATCTGAGGTTTTCCGGGGCTAACTCAATTTAGCCTACCTACAGAAAGTAAGAATGGAGAGAAGTTGTACTCAATGTATGCGGGCAAAAATTGCATATTTAGAAGTTTATAGCAAAATAAGTAATATACAAATAATAAATCATTTTCCCAAGGAGGGGACGGTTGCACCCCCTTCGCTACGCGCCTGTCCCATATTGTCGGAAATGGGACTTTCCATGTTTTGAAAATTGCATCTAAACAATTTTAATTTTAGAATTTCGGAAATTTACCCATATCGATATGATGAAATTTGCTATGAACATTTGGGGGGGGGGGGTAGGGCACATCCCATGCCCCTCTGTGCGTACTGCCATGAACATAAGTATGATCATATACTGTTCAAAATGGCCAAGACAGAAATAGGAGGGCTCCTCCCCGAAAGAAATTTTGAAAGTAAATACTGCAGGATGTGAACTTTTTGCTTATGGATATTAAATAATTCAGAATGCATTTCATCTGTTAATGGCACTGTTAATTTATTACTTTTAAGTGTCGAATGACTACGCATTGACCGAAAGATCATGTGCGTGTCAATTTGAGCTAGACATAAAACACTAGTTTTATTATTCATAGATCGGAATCCAGAACTCCTAACACAATTAGATCCGTCTCGATTCTTCCTTCTCATTTGACCCCAAGGTTTCGGGGCCTGACTGTAAAGCACTGATCTAATCGAAGGGCCACCATAGGTTAGCACATAGCGCTTAAAATATGTTGGACTGAAAGTGGCTCCTACAACGTCGAAAATGAACATTCCTGCTTGCTTAAGTGCAGATAATGACCACCTTTTGAGTAATTTGTTAAAACGCCCCCCCCCCCAAAAAACGCGATTATGATTATGTTCTCTTAATTGAAAACAATGTCAATAATACAGGGAATCAATATAGGGTAATCTTTTTCCTAATTGTGAGTTGAAGGCAGTGTAGTTGTCGATAATATATTTTGTCCGTGGTTCTTACCTCTAAAACGCAGGACCTAGTTTAGAATTTTTGGAACTCTTGTAACTGTTCGAATCACAAATTTTGAGACTGAAGTGGCCCAATGTAGCACTATTTTTCCTACATCTATTCGAAGTTCATATTACGTCTTTAAAAACTTGGCCTACGTTTGCCTGTCACGTGACAGCCATTGAATATCGTCGTGTAGGTTGTTCGCGGCTGACTTAACTTGGCTCACTTAACTAGTAGTGATGTAAGACTCGAGACAGGTCTTGTACACGAAACCTGTCTCGAGTAACGATTTAAAGGACTCATACTCTTGACTCGGTCTCGGAAAGCCAGGGCTCTGACTCTGACTCTAACACGGTCTCGTACAGTCCGAACTCGTGACTCGGCTAAAAAATTTCCGAGATCAGATATTCGAGACCGGCAGAAACTTACTTTACTTTTATGCAATGAATCTGTCGTCACATAGCATTTACCTTGTTGTCTGCAGTCCCTGTACAACTCCACACCGAATCCACGTTTTTGCAATATTGCATTGTGTAGTGTAGATGATATTCGTACAAGTTCTACTGGGGATGGAGGTATATGGTCCCCCAATAATTTGGTTGGGGGACTGACCACCTTTCCTCCCCGAATATTTAGTCATCGACCGTAATATTTGCAGATATTGAGAGTATGAGACATAATCTCCTTCAATAATGTGGTTAAGGGATACAAAATATCTTACATATTTTGGCAAACAACGTAATATTTGCTGATAGTTGAGTGAATATTAGACATTTCAAGGATTCAGAGGTAATGAAAACTGACTCGAATTTTTCCGGCGCACTTCCAGCGCACACTTATCATGTTCGGTGATTTACGAGACATTCGTGGACACACATCTAAATTTCTTTTATTTTATAATTTGGTTGAGAACGGAATATTTAATCCTCTCATACAGTTGGTAAACTGCAGTGATATTTTCTAAATTGGTGTATGTCAGATGTGAGACATAGTCTCATCAAATAATTTGGTAAGTGAGAACAGAGTACCTGTAGTATTTTGGCAAAATTCTCAATATGTACTAACATTGGAGTTTAGTTCTTTAAAGCATGATCCCTAGTATTTTGGTTGAAGGAGATGGTATCCCTTTTACCCCTTAAATTTTTCTTATGTCAAAGACCGTAACATTTAACTCTATTGTTCTTAGTATTTGCTTTTCCGTAGCTGGGACTCGGACTTGGACTTGGTCTCTAATAACAGTGATTCGGACTCGGGTGGTGAGAACTCGGACTCGGAAGGTATGGACTCGACTACAGCACCGTTAATTAGATCAAATGTCAGCTCTTGCCAAATTGGATACATCTGTTTCATTGACCAAGGGTACATTAACTTGAGTTAATTTTCTCAGGATGATGAGATAGTTGCTTCGCTTGTAAGGCGATTTACACTCTGTGAACCCTTAAGGGGACGCCGGACTTCTGACATAACTTAATTAATTAGCACGTCTAAAAGGAGCATAAGGATCATCCCTCTCCCTTTAAGGAAAGTCTTGTAGGGCTGACGGTGGCATATTTGGCAGGGTAGTTTCTAACTTCTCTAATGATTGAATTACATCTGAATATCAAACGACGCAAAATAAAGTGTTTACATTTAATGAAAATCATAACAAAGAACATGATATTCACTATTGGTCATCAGTTTCACTGTTTCACAATGAGTGTGTTAGTATCTAGCGTGATTTTGCAAAATTGCAAGACTATCATTCATGAATTCTCCTCTGAAGAACTCCTTTTAAGAAGTGTTTTGCAAGCTTTATACCACTTGAAGGCGAATACCTGAAAGCACTTAAACCAATACAACCTCGAAAGGAAATGAGGCTTTCCGAGACATTCTCTGAAGATGCTATCTATTTTACAATAATTTGAACTTATTGCAAATTTGTAAAGGAAAAGGTTCCTACTCAACCCGTACTCGACTTCGTAAACACTGAACACTGTTTATAAAAAGATTCCAGAAATTGCGATTTTTTTCCTTTCGAATTTGACCCGTCAACTTCCTGTAAGGCTTTTAGTCACGCTTTGGGGGTAACAACATCATGGCAACGATAGCAACATTATCAACAAATTTTGTGCCGATGTATTGAAAGTAGTGGAATAGAAGAGAACCACATGATCAAAAAATACTAATACTTGCGGTGCCTCATCAACTCACTGGAAAAATCGACCAGTGCTGTGCGTTTTAAATTTACGTTGCTTGGTGATTTGAGGCGGGCCAGACTAGCACATTTAAAATATACACCTTAAGCACAGGGCGCGAGTCGGATTGATGCAATCAACGGGTCCGATCTAACGCGGGGGTCACGTGGGTTAAGAGTGTCTGCTACGCAACACCTGATTTTTCCGTTTTTCGATGAAGTCTTTTTTTCCATTATTTGGGAAAAAATTAATGTAAGAGGAAACACAAAAAAGTATCGCTTTATTTGTATTGACGACGTGTGTAACGTATGAAATCTCTTCCAAACAAATTTTACGTCATTATGATAGACAGTGTTTTGTTCTGGAACTTACTGTCTGAGGAGGCTGATTCATTGTTTTCGATTGGTATGAATTCTGGAAAACCAAAGGCGATGTAGTGAATGACCCTGTGCTTTTTACGGTAGTTTGTGAACATATAAATGGGAATTTAACAAATCAAAAAGCATTTTCCCATTCAAAACAACTGCTTTTGTACTTAACTGGATATACAAGCAGGGAAGGTTATTGTGAGGGTTTCCAATTAAGTAAGTATTGTGAAGCGTCGAATTTGTTCATTACAGATTTCGTAGCATTGAACCCTGGACATTTATACTTTGACCTTGATTTCCGAATCCGCAGTAATGTAGTGACGTATTTGAGGTTAACCTTAAGATACTGGGCATACATCTCCAAAACATTTCAAGGATCGATTTGTATTTCCAAGTATGATGTGACTAGAATCGGACTAAATTTAGTCGCTAAATTTATTATTTGCGGTTTTCTATCATTAAAAAGTCGTGACGCTATCGGCCAAGTCGTGACACCCAGGTTCAAGAGGCAGATTTTTCTAATGATTATCTGGGCCATATGAGCTGCATACCTCCAACGATTCAGTGCCCCATTCCGCTTTAAAATTAATTTTCAAAATGTACACATGATCTGCACAATACCTTTTCAAAAATACAACGTGTTGCTCTAAAAGAGAACAAAAAAAGAAAAAAGAAAACGCGAAAGAAATTCAAGCCAAAAGGTAAACAGGCTGATCTGAGAACAGTCAGAGATGTTAGCATAGACCAATTGATTCTCAAACGAGAGCCCCGAGCCCTTTTAAACTGATTTACCTTTGAAAAAGAAACATCTCCGACTGGGAAACTTAACGGAAGTTGGAAAGTACAAGAACTCATGTCGATATTTCAAGTTACGTCTATAATAATTACTTATGGTGTACCGGTCTCTCACAAATGCGTCCAGCTTTAGTGCCAAGAAGTCAAGCGTGCGCAGATAACAGAATTATCAGCTCTCACTGTGATGAACATAAACAATTCATTACTTCCTAACGCTGCCCTACAAAAAAAAAAAAAAAATCGTCGAGTCCTGGCCAGGAGTCGCGATTCTGAAATCTGGTAACCCGCCAACGTACTCCTATTTATTTTGTTCTAGGCCACTGATTTAGGGTTTGTAGGCCAGATAAGAGTTTTGATCACATTATCCATCCAGCAGGTTGCTATTATAGTAGCGTTTCCCTGACTCATTGATGTATAGGGAGGATGGCAAATATAAAGCTAAAAATACTGAATCCTTTTTGCTTCCTTATTTTTTCCTTATTTTTTTTTTAATTTACATCCGTGGAAAAATATATATGAATGTGCCAAATAACGCAAATAACGGCCGATCTATTTCTGTTATTGGCTATAAGTTAAAATCTTCTGTGGAAGTGTTGAAAAAGTTAATGCACTTAATAATACTGAAACTTTGATTTTGGAGAATCTTGGGAATTTTGAAACATGATCAAGTTTGTAGCTTAAAGTTTCGGAACACTGGCCCCTAACCTTGATCCAAATTCAGTTTCGCTGGAAATAACAGACCCTATGCATATATGGCTTTACAGGGCACTTAAAAAAATTCTGTGACAAAGTTCCAATACCACACGTGAAAATATGTGGCAAAATTTGGAAAACTGCTGTGGGGTGTAAAGAGTTGTGAAGTTTCTGTGATTTCTTGCATGGCAATGTGTGTCTTTAATAAACAGTTGAATCACATTTCCGAAGTGCCATGAATTGACCTGTATTTCCACAGGTTGAGCAAGAGGCAATGTGTGGAAACCCCACCCCCAAAACACGTTTTTGACACAGGTAAAGCAAACTGGGGTAAAGTAGGTAATGTGTGGAAATGTGTGGAGAGGTGTGGTCAAGGTTAAGTAAACTCAATAATCTGATTTCTTTCACTAGCCTGGTTTGTCACACTTTGCTCTGTTTTGCCACATGTGTCAACTTGACACAGGTTTCCCCACTTTGACCCAAATTTTCAAGTGTGACAATCAAGTAAAGGAAAGCGTAGTCCTTTTTGTCAGATTAATTGGTTCCTATACCACATATGTCACCAATCATGAACGCACTTTTTCTTATGCATTGTCATATGCCCTCCCACATGTGATTTCATTTGTTCACATGTGGCATGCAACACGATTTTTTGTGAGGGGGCCATAGAAATTGAAGTGCACCCTCTGCTGAGGTACCGTATAAGAAGTAACGAACTTAATTAGGCTTTACATTTTGTTCGTATGTTCGTATTTGCCCTCTAACACGATGTTGGCGTTGTTATCAGGTAGATGGTGACTTCAATGCATAGGGTCTGTAAGATGGCGATCGACGATGCGATCAGGATCTATTGGTCACCCTTGAAGTACCTATGTCCCTTTAGAACGTAGTAAGGCTCTCCATACCGACACACCCAACTTTATATGGCGGAATGTACTTTGAATATCCTATTCTCCCTGCATCAGGTTGGTCATGGATAATTCTTCAACTACTCACCTGCAACCCAACTGCGTACCCTTTGCAAACATTTCTACTCCGAATCATGAAGAAATGAACGGCCAAATGTTCTACTGAATTCAATTATTTTTATGTTCTTATCACATAAGTAAGAGATTATTTAAGGCAAAATAATTATTAATCTAAATTTCTATTGCCCGATGGCCGCCTGCATTGGCAGATGGAAACCTCCCCCACTTTTGTCCAGAACATTTAAAGAATCATGTAAAGGAAACGAGACCGGAGAAATAATGGCAAACTCTGATCCAGACATTTTCCAAGGGGGGGGGGGGGTGGTAATCTCAAGTGCACAGTGCAAGTTTGCACTCTTGCTTCTAAGGGGCCGGCGGTACGTCCACTGACTCCAATTTTATATCTTTATTATTAAATTTTATGTTAATGGTTGATTACAGGTTATTTTAAGTGCAGCTGATAAAGTCCAGGGGCGGTATTGAAGTCACTTCAAAACTTGGACGCTCAATATGTGTATTTATTTTTCGGAAAGTGTTTTTGCTATAAAAAGTGTTTCGTTACAAGGTCCGTTAGGTAATGGGATGAGCGAGGATAAAAATGCTCGCAAATCGTGCCGAAATCTTCTATTTAAGAAATTATTTTCATTGTAGAATTTGCTTTGGGCAGTGCTTTGAGACACTTCAATTTCCTGACAAAACTGGTTTCGCAAAAAGGTATATGTCTGATCTGATTTAACAATGCTGATAATCAGCTAAAAAAACCAGTTTCGTTAAACGATGTTTATCCTTTCAAAACTCGTGGGAAACGGAGTGCTTTTCTTCTTTCCAAGTCACAAGCTTTGCTATCGCATAATCTTGAATACAACCGAGAAGTTTGAGAAAGTATTGGAGGAGAAAATGGAAAGGTTAATATTAGTCCGCACGATAACACGTCCAGCGGTCCCCTTGCCAGCTTTGGATTACCCTACAATGCCCCGATGGCGAAACTTTAGGGTATCAGCCACCTAAATTGCAAAACATTTCATTCTATATCACAAATTTGTTACGACAGTTCAATGTAGCAAGTTGTACCCCACCGCGTATGACCTTACTTACGTCTATAGTCTAAATCTGTGACTAGCACCATTGCTCAGCAATTCAAAAATATTTGTCATGGATTTTTTAGCAGGAATAATTTAAGCTAGAAATGTACATCCACCCCCCTGATATATTATAGGTACGTTTTTAGAAAATTTTGTTAACTCCCTCTTTTTTTCTTTGATTTTCCTTTCTTCTCCTTTTTTTCCTTTCATTATTTTCTCGGCGAGGGTGGAGTAACGCTGCCCCGATAAATCCGCGCCCAATATACAGTGCAGTAAAGCAATACCAAATGCCTCACATTTTGTGACCTGAATATCTGAAACAAGGTCACGAATGATACTCAGTGCAAGTTATGCATTATCCTTTTTTAAGACAGTTGTGTTTCGTTCTGATCTTACGTTCACAGTAAGGGCGCATGTCAACTGAACTTTAACCAGGGAGGTGTTATTAGCTAATAACACCTCCCTGAATTAACAGTGTACTGTGTGTGAGCAAGTATATAACTACTTGAGCAAGACTAGTCATGCATACACCATGACTCAGTTTACACAGTTCAGAAACTAAACCTTGTTGAAGGGGCTCTTGAATCACCCCAGATATATTTAGGAATATCCGTATATATCTATTAATAATTGTTGACTACACTTCGGTTTATTTTAATTGCATGCAATAGCGTGACTGGTGAATGATGACTTATGCAGTCAAAGGTATATTGACCATTGCGTATTCGACAGTCCACAAACATAGTATGTGAATATAACTTTAAATAATTAAAACTCAGTCCATGCTGCTGTAGCTTTGTCTAGGAGGTATACACGTGTTTTTTGTTTAAAGTGGGAAAGGAGCAGCTAGAGGTAAAAACTGTACTTAGAGGTGAGCATTTTACTTTCTTATTACAGCTTTCTGTACAACCACCGTGCTGCTACTCGGAGTTACAGCTCCCTGGTTCAAAACCTGAGTGAAATTGCCTTGTTTTTACTTTCTGTAGGAGAAGTAAAATCGTTTCCATACCCTTTTAGCCCCTCCCACCATTTACTTTCCTTATCAACTAATATCATCCTTATAAACACGACGGGTTTAAATTTGCAACCATCATCAGTCTCTGTGAGAGTATCTGTCCGTCTACACGTACTTAACCAATCGATGACGGAGGCTCGTCCGTCAACTAATGATACATATACAACCGATGACGCCTTTGGTTGTAAGTAATGCTCACGTCATACTCAGGGACCATACTTTGTGTATCTCTCTCTCTCGTCACCAACTGGGTAGCATACAGTTGAAAAAGGCCAGGGTGTGTGTGTGTTTGCTGATCCTGCATTGTCACCATTCAATCGAAGTTATGCAAGATGGTCTATGCAGGGAGGTGTCGCTGGTCTATGTCACCGACTGTTGGTTGTGTGCATGCCATCATGACGTATGTAGGCAAAAGCACTATACACAATTGGTCATTTTCGTTTTCAAGTTTCGTGACACACTTTTGCGAACAGAATTTAAAGTGTCCAAAAAGCCTATGCAAGTTGAGCGTGCGATTCACTTTGCAATAAGAATTCTTTGAATGGAAAATTTTCCGACCGCAGTCCATTACACGGACACTGAGGGAAGGACTCCGTAGCCGCCTCCCAAACTACGTTTTGGGTAGCCATTTCTACAGGGCCGTAGCCTGAGGGCGTAGGAGGGGTTTTGGGGCAGTTACCTTACATGAAAAAAATGGCTTACTTGAAAAAAAAAACTAAAAACACCATTGTCCCAACTATTTTTTAATGGCCGTCTGAACCTGGGAAATATCACATATAAGTTCCTTTTCCCCAAATTTTATCCGGGACATTCTAGGACTCCCACTACAAATGGGCTGTTATACCCGTAACTCTCTTTGAAGAGTCATGAACAAGTTCCTCATGCATGAGGCACACAACACAGCTGAAGCTTATACGTTAAGTAACATATCTTTAGTACTGTCTCATACGAGGTGCCACAGCATACTTATGTAAAATAGCCTATGTTATCTTTAATAAATGCTAAACTCAATGGGTTCGTAACAAACCTTTAACTCTTGTTTCCTCATACAATCTGAGTTTACTAAATTAGTTTTTTGAGAGTAATTTATCCTTTCTTACGTCTTATAGTTTACATTCTAATGCAAAACGTCCCAACAAATGTTTCGGTGCAACTTTGGAGGTCTCGAAAGTATCATTCTGGTCATTTTGGTAGGCATTTTTGACACAAATAGCCCTAAACTACGCACCAACTGTTGGTGGCCCTCCAAGTAGCGCAATTACAGGGGGAGGTACCCTGTCATGATACAGAAAAGAAAAGGCTAAACAATGTGAATTTCTTAAAACATATAATCAAGTTAAAGCTTTGTCAAAGATAGCACCATTTTGTATCCAAGCAACCTTACAAAGGCAAAAATTTCTCAAAGGAGAGGAGCCTTAGGCAATACCCTCCCTTACACCCAGCCAAAAGATCTAGGAAAGACACTAAAAAGTGAGAACTCCAAACCATGTAACCAATTCAAAAGCAAATTCCCAAAGATAGCACAATTATGCATCTCAAGGAGTAGATGTTTCACCCGGCCCCTGGACACCCCCTCCCCAATAAATAAACAATAAATAAACAGAGGAAAGACATTCAGCATAATCAGTAATGAGAATTTGTGTTACCATGTAATCAAGTTCAAAACCTTGCTAAAAACAAGCTTATTTGCATCTAATCGACCTTATATATATGTCATTCCCCTCTACGACCGCTCCCTCAGGACGTAACTGAGTAACAAACAAAGGATCCGTCTGCGTGCAACTACCCTAGTTACGCCACTGGGTACTGTCATGAACTGTCCCCCTCCCACCCCAGGGATTTAGCCCAGGTTCCAAACCTGGTCTATGGTAAGTTATTCAATACTTTTTATACACAAGTGTTCTTAGGAGTCGTGAAATTTGACGTAATTTCAGCTTATGTAAAGTTTGTTTCAGAAGTTCTGTAATGGAAGAAATTTGGGCCCGAAAAAGATATATATGGTTGATAGCTGAAACAAATTGAATTTTGTCCGTACATTTTTAATTGTGGGAGTCATGGTGTGGAAGAATCTTTCAAGACAGAAGAGAGGAGAAAATTTAAAATGTTGATATTCTACAAAACTAGTCGTCCAGCAGTGTATCATGGATTTAACTGCTGGTAGGCAATACTTAAAAATTTATGCGATATTATGCTCAGCATGTGTGTTCTAAATTATTAATGAAGAGGTCGTAGTTATAAAACTGGAGAGGGTCAAGCTCTACGTGAAAATTATTGTAAGGGTGTATTTACTCTATTGACAGGCTGCCAATATACGAATGTTGGCCAAGGACGACAGTATTCGGCAACTGGTTGTTGATCTAAAGATGCAGGACGACTAGGGGAACCTCCATGCCAGGACTTGAATGCCAAATACTGAGGGTCTCTCGCAACGAGGAATGACGGGTGACACCCATTTTCACTAAGCGAAATAAATAAGTTGATGTTAAGTTTGAGTACGACTCCTAGTTAAGCCTTATAAGTTATTGATTTGAGTTGTTTGCTGCAGCATGAAACTTTCAGAATGTATTTATGCTCCTCCGAGGTAAGAGATATAATTTATTTATCTTTTCAAGTGTTAAACTAGATGTAATTTCATTCTTGGTGATAGTTGATCGTATAGCAAAGCAGGAACTACGGACGCCTGCGTGCCGCTCATTAGTTGTGACAGACTGTTGTAGGGAAACTAAAAAGCCTCCTTCCCGCCGGGGAAGCTTGCCCAAAAAACGGACATATCTTCAAGTTGAAGTTGATAATTTCTTCTATTTTATAACGAGGTACTTTTTAGACAAAGAGTTACTGCAGCTGGTAACATTTTGAACATTGTAACTGTAAAGGGGTACAATTTTTAGAGAATAACTCTTTTCTATAACGAGTTACTTAGAATGTGTAAGGAAAAGAACTCTGATTAAAATTGTAACAACATTTTTTCATAAACTGGTTAATTCTCATTATTTATTATGTTCTAATATACAATGGGCTTATGTTATTAGCTATTACTACAACTATAAGTTAAAATAAGTCCCTTTCCCTTCCTACATGTCAGCTAGCATATTGCCTTAGCTACGATAACATGAAAAGAACACATAATAGCAAACCAAATAAATACACTGTACAGATGTCCCGTTTAAATGTAATAAGAATCTCTACGAATCCTGTCCTATACGTAACTATAACTAGCTGAAAAACGACCCAAACAGTTCCATTTTAACCAACAATGATCTGGTCAATTGTTAAAACAGCCGTACTACATTTGCTCCTCTTGACTGGACTGGCTACATAACGTACTGGACGAGTTGTATAATGGAATCGACAAGTAAAACAATACAGTCAGATGTAAATCTTCTTTGACAAGAGCAATTAACCATACCGGTACGGTGAACATACCTTTTAGTATTTTCTTTACAGTATCTACAGTATTTCTTTCCTCTTATATATAACGTTTTTTTCATTTTTCATTCTCAATATATAAGTCTTGTGCAACATTTACCGTCATGGGCTTTCAAGAGATGTGGATGACTTGTAATCACTTAGCGTAAACTAGGAGATTGCGCCTTTCTCGGGAGTAAATGGGTAATTATCGTATATCCGTCAAAATAGCCAAGACGGGGGACATAAAATACTCCTTTGCCGGAATCGACCATTTTTCTTCAGTGAAAGCACTTTGAATTTCAGAATATGCTATCCACAGTCCTAATCATGTTTCTGTCAAAAGGTCCAAAACCGAAGGGGGTGTGAAAGGGTGGGGGTGAGGACCATTCCCTGAGAACATGTTTGATAACTAAATACAGTTAGATGCGATTTTCTGACATTTCGGTACAAAGATATACAGACAATTATTGAACCATATGTTGTTATGCACTATGACGGCACTGCAGTCTGGAATAGAAAGATGTTAGTGAAAAAATAATTCGAAATCTGTCTAGCTGTCAGTGACCTCTTGATAGTGGATGCAGGATCCCTCCATCCTCCGGGTAAAATTGAAACATGAGGCTGTTGTCATTTCATCTCATGAACTCTTTTGGATAACCGAGCAAATCTGATAAAAATTATACACGGTGTGTGTCAGCATTAAACTTAACCCCTGATAATTTATACCTCATCTGTCGATAAACAAAGCTTTGTTGTACTAAGCAAATATATTTACATACGTAGGAACTACTTCTTCCTGTTGTGTTATTACATCATCATGGATCTCCAGTCGGCCATCTTTTCAGGGAGGAGAAAGGGGGTGGCGCTTTCTAAGACTGATAAACCTGCACCTGCTAATAACATTTGGATGTCAAAAAGGAGAAATGAGATGAAATTTCAAAGAACGTAAATACAGAGTTGTAAGACCAATTTATAATTGGATGAAATCGACCCTTCCCCCTCTGACGTAGGAAGGCCACGAATGTACGTCATCCGTATTAATTTTAATAAGAAATAGCTACGAACACTTGTAAGAAAATCAATACTCATGGCAAATAAAGAGAGCCGTCATGTACTAATGCACTAATCTACCTCTGGTCCTACCTAGAACTAACCATTTAAAAAGTTGGTCGATACATAATAATACTCAAGTGTGTAAAGTTTTGCTTTAAAGTACGCTATTACTGGTATGACTAGAGTAAATGAATATTCATAACTTTCATGCCTTCTAAACGGCTAACAAGATATATTTTTATGGTCATAAAATAATTTACTGTTCAGTTAATTATTGATGCAGTATACATGCAATGAATGCGCTAAAAGACTTTTTTCTAAACATTCCACCATTCTATTGTCCATTGTAGTTCCAGATCAAATGTTTGTCGTTTAGAACTACAAAAGAAACTTAACAGTCATTTCAAGTAAGATAAAAATAGGTGGATTTATCGACTCAACGCTTATAAAAAACCCTCGCAGAAACTAATATTGATAAAATCATGCTGTATTTCCTGCGATAAAAACTGCTGCTCAACCCGAACCATTCATTGTTTAATCGGGGTACATTATAATACCAACCCCGTAGCCTAAAACCTTTGAAAACACTAGGAGCTCAAAAACCCATTTCTGTGGAAAATATTTTTGCATATCAATTGTGTCTTTGGACACAGTGCTTTATCTTATGTACACCCATAGTGAAATCTAGAAGAATGACAATTAGCCATTTTAGGGAGGGAAAATCGTCATGAGACTTCTAGATACTGTGGTTAGCACCAGTCAAGATGACGACAGTCCACTTACTCCGTGGGGCTATAAATGAAATAATTGATCTATAGCAGCATGGCAATTCGTTTTTTGTATCTCAGCATTTTTGTATAATACAGTTGCATTTGCCTCCGCTTAAGAATATATCTGTCCAGTTGCAAGTGTTTGCTAAATTTTGTGCTCATGTTTATCATTTTTTACCATATTTCACAGCAATGTACACATTTATTTTTGATTAAATTCAACGGCTTTTTTTATCCACACAGTCAAATAATTGCATTTGGCTTATTATTCAAATTACCGTTAACCCAATAGGACTTTTATTTCTTGATAGTGAAAGAATACAGCAATGCATCTGGTAAGTGTCCCTTAGTTAAATGTGCCATTAATACTGTCCAAATGACAAAAAACAAATGTTAGCTCTGAAATGTAAGGCACAGTCTTGTCAATTGTGTCTAATTTGTCTATGCTATAGCTGGGGCAGAGGCTATCCACAATAGAATAAAAGTTGAAGGTATTGAACCGTGCATGCGGATGAAATTCAGGAATTATTTCGTACAAGATGAAGTATCGCTCTATTTCAACACCTTAATCACCTGCATCGTAATAGAAACAGTAAGGACCCTTGCTTGAGTCAGGGAGCTGTTCCACAACAGCTCAATTAAATTTTCAAACGAGCCTTATTGCAGCACAAGCTTGACGTGGCAAGAACTCTGTTGGACTACATGTGCGAAACGATCATTCAGGGGAATGACAAAAGTGTTGGAAACAGAAAACGTTTTTAAACCCTGCCAAAATAAGTCATGTATTTACCATAGAAAAAATAACATAAAAAACTTAAGCCATGAAACTAAGAATGATGGTTGAAACAAGAACACAGGATTGATGATCATACCATATATTCGAACACTGTCGGGAAATTAACGTATTTTCCTAAAACGCAATTCTTCCACACCAATGAGATTATGGTAACTCTTGGCAATATTCTGGGACATCCCAAGGGTAAGAGACTTTGAAAAGAGCAAAGAAATCATACGTGGAATTCCACTTATGTCAAGACCTTAACATCACGTACATTTGTGAAACAAGAACCGCGTTAGGTATTAGGAAGCAAAAACATGTCAAGACCGTTGTCAATCTTCTAAAATTAAATTTTTCAGTGCAAACAAACCAAAAAGATGAAAACTTTGAAAGTCATCTTAAGCTGATAAAAAGGCTCAATGGAACAACATTATTGTCCAGGAGGGGAGGGTGGACCAGTTCTAACAACTAAATGTGAGTACACAAGACGGTTCAAGGAGTAGAATGAGTTGGAAAACGAAGGTAGGGCAACGACTATTTAGGGCACTAAGAAAAAGCTACTTGTATGATGCTTTTACCTCTTCAGGGGATCAGAGCTTTACCTCTTCCACCACCAAGAAATGAAGCTTTCGTGGGTTTGACAAAACGATCTTCATAAGTGCTTATTATTAGGCTGTGTCAACGACAAGAATCTAAAATACTAACTGAAGCCGCTGCCTAACAGAGGCAGGTATCCTGGTAACTGTATTTCCAGTTGGTTAGATATCTTAGAAAGATGATGACTAGGGCTGTGATCATTAATGCACTTTCGATGTTTATCGTATTCAACTGTTTCTTTGTATACTTTTGATCAATACTTCAATACAGAATCAAGTTATTGGTGACGAAATTATAGCATGGTTCATTTTAATCGATGTTAAAACGGAAAGCTTTGACAAAAGGATCCACGTTGCATCAAGAGGGCACCGCCAAAATACCTTTTCTTAATGAACCGAAACGTGATGAGGGCGACTTCACCTTAAAAGAATAAAAACAAGAGCAGTCATAACCAATTACAAAATCGCACTTGTATAACTTTTCCTCTAATTTAAATATTTGTTGACAATCATAAAAGGACAAAATAGTTAAAAAGTATTCTAGAGCAATAACCCGGTTACTATATTTCTTCTTATAAATACTAGGGGTCAAAATTCAAAATTTGAACGTGATGTAAATAAAACAAAAATGGTATAAATTTAACATCGCAAGCCATAGTTTACAAACTCCAAAAGTAGTTTTTACCTTCTTAATCTTCCTGTTAACATTGACTCCTCCACTAGCTACATTTAACATCAAATAGTACAACCCTTAAAATGTCTAAAAGATTCACTGAACACGAGGTGAAGTTGTTGACCAGTGTCAAAAACTTCTACAAATTAATACTTACCTACAATTATGACAATAATGATCATGTTGAGCATAATAAGGACAGTTGATATAGTTGCTTGATAAGTTTCGGGTATTGGCACAGACGCCACCAAGACGTTGATAAATATGGCAGCCAGAGAAAACATCTGCATGAAAAATGATCGTTATTGCTTTTATTGAGCACTGAAACTAAACTGTGGGCTGGCTAACCGATAGTTCCTTTCTTATGAAACTTCCTAATAAAGCCGTATAACACTTTTGTCAAATTTGACTCATAATAGGTCTTCAAAAAACAGCAAATTGTAAAAAGTTGCAACATTTGAACATCGTAAAGGAATATCCATCTTATTTCCTGCCTTTGGGTTAATTTCAGAAAATATCACTTATCCATAGACAAAAAAAATGTTTTTGATGTGCAACTGGTTTACAAAACGTCGTTATATTCATTATTAGTTTTATGCCTACCCCAAAATTACTTAATCAGCTAGAGTTAATTGATCAAATGGAAGATATAGTTCAGATAATGAACACATCAAATTCAAGCGTAATGAACAGGACTGCCACCAATGAATATGATACGGTGTCGAAGTAACGATAATGTGTAAAGATTTACAGGATGCGGTTACCTAATTATTTTTGATTATCTTATCTCTGTGTTTAGGACTTGAGAGAATAAGATTTATGGTCTTTGGAATATACTGTATACACTTAGAAGCCTGTAGACATGAAAATGTCATACGAACATATTGAATGTAATTACTTTTTTGCAACTACATAATAAACAAACATCAACTCTATATGCAAATACGTGGCGATGAAAGAGAGACATATGAAATGTTTGTTATGTCACTCTTAGTTTGTTTTACTTTCATTCCAAAGACAGTTGTACTGTTGGTATGCCTCTGGGGTTTATTTTGAAAGTAGCTATTGAATATTTAAAAAAAAAAATTAAGCCGCAAGTAGATTGTAAGTATATGACCGATAATTTGAAAAGGATTAACAAATGAAGTACAGCACTGTGCACTCCGCATCATATTTTTTGCACCGCTAATGCGAAATTCCAGAAATGGTCAACTTTGAAAGGTATAACTTGGGAACAGTAAAAGATATCTAAATAATTCTAACGGTTTTTTCATCAGGGGATCGTAAACTAACATAGTTGAGCAAACCCGCTGTTTTGGGGTACATGTCCACAGACTTTCAAACAAATAAGTTTACTATGGAGAAATGGCACTTTACCTGCAAGCGTTGTTCGAAGCGGTTCGTCATCGGTGCCAGTTTTGCATGAAGAGTAAGAAACAGGACAGATATGCTGATTGTAAGTAATTTAGTCAAAGCATCTTCCCATCCAAGAAGCGTCACCAATATTGTCTGTGTTACTTTCCTTGCCAGTTCAACGATTTCCCAGTACCAAAACTCTGGCTTGTAATTTTCACAGAGAAATTTCATCCATACTGGAATTTTACCAAATGTTTTTCTTTTACCTTGTACAAGACAAACATTTTCACTTACTGAGTTGCCAACCTGTGATACCTCAACAAGAGATTCCATTAGGTTCCTTTTACAATATTTTCGCAAAAGGAAAAACAAAGCACATGGAAACGCAAGAACGTACGCAATAGTAGAGACATATGCGAGAAAGTGATACTTTTGTAATGTTGTGCAATCAATGTCATAGTCTGCTCTGAGAAGAGTAATATTTACACTGTCGTTATGTTCAAAAAGGTGGAAGGTCTTGCATGCACCTGGATAGAGCTTGAAAATGACGTCACACGTAGGTGGATAAGTAATAAACAATAACAGCAAAGCGTACGTCAATAGTCTATCTTTTAAATTTTCTAGAGTGACCTTTTGACCAGTGACACGGTAACGCAATCTGCATTTTAAAATAAGCTTCCACACATAATAAAGAGCTATAAAAAAGGAACCCATAGCGATAGGGAATATTAAAGAAATAATCATTTGGAGTTTAACATCAACCCTAAACTTTTCATTCAAGCAATGAGGTTGAACAACAAATCGAAGTATATTTACCTTTAGAAACGATATTAATTGACCCATAAATTGCAATGGACCCACCCAATTTACATCTCGGAAAGACTCAAATAATTCGCCAACGACTTGATAAAAGCCAAGAGCGATTTTCATCTGTGACGATATTTTATCAACAAGAGTTCTGTGTTCCTTTCTTCGCTTCTTTGCGAAGTTGTCTTGCCTCTTCACTAGAATGTACAATCCAAATGCTAGGAGCAATGTGACTACTGTTTCTAAGACTATCCATACAGGATCAGGACATCTCATGCAGAAATGTAAAAGAGAGTAATATTTACTTTTACACTTGCTGCAAAGCCACCCTCTGTAACCTTCTTCGCACTTTCCCTCGATAGCGTCAGGTCTGAAACTACCTTCATTCTTGCAGCTTTCTCGCCTTGGACAGCGATGCACCTTTGGAATTTTGTCGACGTATCTAGAATTAGATTCATTGTAATCTAAAGAGTCATTCTGAATGAGCGAAACAAAGCTTGTGTATGCTGTGATATTCGCACCCTGAAAGGACCAGTTCCAGTAATATCCAAAACGAATGGATTGGTAATCATTAGAGCAGTTAACCCCTGGTTTATAACAAAGTGAACAACCCTTATAACGGTCTATTCTGGCGTAATCCATCTTACAAAAACAAGCGCGATGGCCAGCAAATAATGTGAAGTTTGTTCCTTCTGGACAGACTTCGCAGTTTTCAGATGATTTACTCCCACTCTGTCTTGCAAAAGTTCCATCCTTGCACTTTTTGCATTGGGTGCTACCAATTTCATCCTGGTAATATCCACCTATTATTCAAAAGATTTTAAAATAGATTTTAAAATGATTAAGACCTTATGCAATGACTCCACGTCATTTTAGAGGACAAATAATGAAGCACGATGCAAGATTCTCACGCAAACGTGGTAGAGGTACGCGGTATCTGACTGGGGTACAAATTAGCCGTCTGCATTTCTGTTGGTGTAAGTTGTAATGCCATGTGCTCACCTCATCCGAGGGCGTAAGGTCTGGTTAGTGAAGTCATATGAATAAGGTCTATAGCCAAACATCAACTACAAATTCAAACCCTTAGAAGATGCCCAGAACGGTCAAAAACCAAACTGGGATCAAATATGAAAATGTGGATGAACAATTAATTTTAATAGAAATTGGGCCTAAGCTACAAATGTCAGCTTTCAATCAGTCACAGTATCCACTTGGATGATAAAGAAAGTGTTGGGTACATATGAAAGTGCATACTATTAGAGGGAAATGAGAAAACATTAAAGGGCGAATCTTTTCATTCCAGACAGTTCCAATTTTCCCAAATAAGTTACTCCCAAAATTGTCTGCGGCTCCTCCTTGTGTAGACACAAACCTAGTTTATTACTAACGATCATATTCTGTGGAGCATACGAGGATCTAATGTGCAATCAGAAATCTCTTTGTACAGGCTTTGTAATATGAGATTCTCTGCATCTTTTGAATTTGCTGACTCTGATGTCAATCAAAGAGCAGTCACCATTTGAGAAGTTTGGTTTTCCTCAACCAAAACTGTACTTGGGGTGATGGGTGTCTGTCTTTACTTGGCCCTCGTCACAAAGAGGCGGCCGCCTTTACAGTAGCCAATAGTTATTTTTCTTAAATTTGCCTTTAGGAGTACAAGTCGTCTGTAGCAGTGATCTCAAAAACGTAAGTGATTGATTTCAATACCTACCACCAAGGTCCTTCCATTTGCAAAGTTATTCGGCTATGGAGTCGGTAACACGATATACTCCACTTAGGTACTAAGAGGATCAGGTATAAAAGTCACCTTTGAATTACATGAAAAATGTTTTCTAGGTAGATTTCTTTAACTTATTACCTGCTGGACAGGGACTACATCCCTTATCCCTGTCACCAAACGTTCCTGAGGGACAAGGATGACAGTTCGGTTTTCCCATACTGGCGGTGCACTCAAAAGCGTCTCCTGTTAAGGTGGCCTTTATTGAATTAACGTATTTCCCAGTGATTTTGATGTCCGGTAGTACTGTGTCTTTGACGCAAGAACTGATATTAGAAATACATTTATGCAAAACATCATCGGAGTAAAACAATCAAGATGGCTGTGATTAAATAAACCTTCTGACGATGACGAATATTTTATAGGAGTATGTGAGTTTAGTTAAAAAGGAATACGTTCAAACGTAGGACGCTGTTCATTAAATATGTTATGCTAGAGGTTTGTTATTGAAACTTGTTTGCTACCAAACATCAGCTGAGCCAAGTTAAAACTTACGGGTAGTTCACTTTAAACGACTGCTTTTTACAAGGGATCGTTTGGAAAATTACTTTTTGCAAAGTCACTTAATGAAGTAATGTAAACGGAATGCAAAGAAGAATGTGGATACACATAAAATGGTACAGAGGTACGTTGATTCAGACAATCACAACGTATTATAACAGTTTATCTCAAATTTTTGGTTTCACATTTTACACTAAAATATTTTAGCATAAACGTTAGTCACACATTTTCAGTCAGTAAAGATGGTAGTAACATTCCATTTCAAATAACAAAGAGTTACCTCCCTGTAAAGATTTGTGCACATCACAGAATTAGAACATGAACAATACACTCACATGGTGATGTTCTGGGGTAGTTTCGGTAATTCGTCAAGTTTGCCACAATCAACATATCTGCAGTTTATTGAAGAAATAAAAAAATTTAAAAGTATCTTATAATTTGGGGCTACAGGAAGTAGAATTAAAGAGATCTTTATGGTCTATGTTAGGTCACTCCCTTTATCCCTGACTGCTGGTATTATCGTCTTCCATCAATGTGTAATTAAAGTTGTATTCAAGAAATTCATAATACAAGTTTTAGTATTTTACAAATTGAATTTTGTGGAAAACTGTTGAATAGGTTCGGTTCAAAACTAAACAGTTTCTGTTCAAAATTGAACCAAAACTAATCACATATTTGAATAGATTTCGTTTCAGTGCCCAGTTGAATAGATTCTATTCAAATCTGAATAGGCATTTTTAGAGTTTATGATAAGTTAAAGTACCGACAATTATACCTACGTAGGTCACCATTGACCAAATAAGGACAACAATGACTCTTTCATGCATTAAGAAGTACAACAGTAACCTTTAAAGTAATTCTGTATGGATTGTGTTGCCATGTTAAGAGTACTGTGCCAGAAGTATGGTGGATCGCATAGTGAAGTACAAAATGTTATACAATTTGCATTCTATGAGAAAGTGCTTTAATTCGTTTATTCTACAAACAAGAATGAATTCTCTTAAAGTGGACCTAAAGTCTAAAAATTCAAAAATATATATTTTAGAGGTTACAAAATTAATCTTATTGGTCCAACTCCCATTGTCAGAGCTTATTCCATTGCTGAGATATTAAATGTTAAAATTTATTCACTTAAATCCAAACAGTTCATTGCGCAATAATTTTTGACATTCTTGTTGTACAACTCACATTAAATGCTTTGTTTTCTTTTAAAATTAAAAATGTTTATATGACCTTGACTGCTTCCTGTTTTCTTGCATGACATGCTGTACAGAGAGGGCTTATATAGTCAAGTCACCCCAAAGAGTGAGAACGCGATTACATTTTGGCACAAGGTGCGGTGGCTTTCAGAAAAACAAAGAAATACAAAGATTGTAATTTGAGTAGTACAACAATGACATCACAAATTATTGCGCAATCTACCTTTTTAAATCGAGTGAATAAACTTCAACATTTTATATCTCAGCTTAAGAAAGTCTTGTGGAGATGGGAATTGGACCATTGGAATTCAGTTTTCATGCTCTGTAATATATATTTTTGAATCTTCAGACTTTAGGTACACTTTAAGATGGAGGAGAGCAGTGTCCAATAAAATCATGTAAGCTTGTGAAAACTTTTACCAAAGGTTGGGCCACTTCTCAATGTGTTGGATAAGTAACTGCCCAAATTGGTTACAAATTACCCTTTACTTGGGGCAAAATTCACTGACCACGGGTACTCTTTTGACCAACTTTGGGTAGTTCTTTCCCAACATTTTAGGAAGTAGCAGAGGGTTCCAACTTGGGTTAAAGTTTACCCGACCGTTTAAGAGTATATAATCGCTAAAATATAAGTTAGCAATTTCCGTGCTTCTTAAACATTCTTGAAAGGGAGAGTTCAGTTATTCCATTAATTTAAAATGAAATCTCACAGTGTTAACATGTTCATGGTGGCTGGAAGAACGTCGTCAGAAATAATGGTAATATTGTTCTTGTACACGTGACTGCAGAAAAGATATTTTTCAGGGAAAAACGGTGAGCAGTTTTGAAAGAATGATAGTTTACATTAACGAGACGCAACGTATGACTTCAGGAAAGCTCCTTTTCTTATTATGAACCGTGTAATGAAATAGTATCTATGTATTTCCCCATATTTAAACCTTTCAAAATTTTTACAGTTAAACAGATGTAAGGGTAGATGAAACATAGTGAAAATGTACGACAAGAGAAATAAATATTTTTTACTTTGGCTACACACGGCGTTTGAAAAATCCTCTACAATTTTCTTTTAATTTGATTAATGTACTTAGTGTGTAGTCACGGGATGCATCCTGAAGATTTGTAATCCCCTACACAAATAACTTATCTAAAGACAAATAAATGTATAAAGCAACTTACATTTTACGCACGGATGAAGAAATACTGCTAAATGACTTATTGGTCAGTGAATTCAGTTTGTTTGAAAACATGAAACTGTTAAAAGACGAAATGGAATGTGAAACCAGGAGTTTTTCTATAATTTACGAAAGAATGCAGTTATCACGTTTGCAAAAATCGAATGGGCAAATCTTTTTGTACTTAGAGAAAGCTTCTTAACCCGTTCGAAAAGATTTCCGCACCTTCCCAGTTTTCAAAATATACGGAAATGTGATGTAACTTATGAAATTTCTTCTTTCGAACGATATATTTTCGAGTCTACAAAAGATTTTTGTTTTACGTACAAGACAATCTTTGATCGTTTAAAAAGTTGACTTTATTTGAGTGATATCAATAAGCTTCCATAGAAAGTACCCATTTTTCAACAAAAATTCGTATGGATGTAATACCAAGAGGATCCGAAGTCTGTGCTGATAGTCGACCCTTTCTTTTGTAGTATATTAATCGATCAGCTGTTTTCGCGATTAATGCCACTAATCGATTACAGATACGACGTCATCCCTGCTTACATTGCCACAAAACATTTTTTTCCAAGTTATGACACTAGAACAAGTGAAATATAACATTTATAGAGAACTGTACCATTCTGTGGGAGAACCATTATACTGTCTATGCCATATTTGCAGACAAACTGACGTAGTTAAAACTTGGATGAGTCAGGATATATTTAGACAGCAGATTATAAGTAGCGCTTGTAGTCGAGTAATCGCAACTTAGGTGTTGACCTCAATTAATTAAACCATGAAGCTCCATGATAGAGTTTTCAAAGAATAATTTCGATTGCAGGTGGTTAATCGATTACCACTTTCGTCTTAGTTCAAATGCTACCTGTGAGGGCATTTCTTTCTCTTGCCACAATGGCTAAGTCTTCTCACATCTTACTATCCAATCGAGATCCGTGAAAGATGCACAAGTTTAGGTTCATGATTTTTTTTTATCATGGGCGTCAATAGGTAGGGTTCAGGCAATGTATGTCTGCCCCACTTTTGAAAGTGAGCGATATGATTTTCCTTTCTCCCCCTTTTTCCAGAAACAACAAATATAGTTGGCATTGTTTGATTCCACAACTTTGTGTTTTGTTTGATTACACACAGCTGATTTAATAAGATCAAACTCTAAAATGACGAAAACAGCCATTTGATGGATTAAAGGGGAAAATGCAGTCATTCTAATTAGAATAAGTGTACCCCGGTATCCTAATTCATAAGTAGCATTTTTGTTTGTAATCATGAACAATATTTTTGTACTAAATCGTTAGTTTCATGGAGAACAGCTCCTTGATTTACCTGTTGTTCATAATATTTACGTTCAAAATCATCATCAAAGAGTTAGATGAGGTTTTAGAGAAAATCAAATCTATTATAAAAGGAGATATAGAAGAGTTTGCTAAATTCCCGAAACAAGTTTGGGGGATTATTTTAAAATCGTGAGAAAGTGCCTCAGATTCTACTTCATTTAATTTTTCAGACTCTCAATATGGTTACGGATCTCCTGCTTTCAGGGTTTCAAGATTCAGTCGTCAATTCCGTTTCTAGTTAAGGGAATGTCCTTCCCTTTTGTAAAAGTTGTTGACGCTCCTGCTTCTTTTTAACAGTGTGCCTAATCATATGAAGTGACTTCACTCGCAAATATGTATACTACGAATCTTTCGTTTTAAATGTGAGGTGTTCTGTCTCACTTATGCTTTGATGAGGATTTCTATTCCCTTGTTAATGCTTCATTCTCAATTATGACACGGTACTGTCTGTATCAAAGCTTATCTTACTGTAAAGTATACCCATTCTTCTTAAGTTTATATATGTTGAGAACCAAACTTAATTTTAACTTTTTTAGAAAGGGAGTGCCCTTGGTAGAATGACTTTTCAAATAAATTGATAGAGGCACGAAACTGTTTGAAGAATTGATACCCTCCTTCAAAAACCGCATTTCTTGTAAATTGTTATTTCATATTGTATTAACGCAAAATGTTATTTTAACTTACATGTGCTCGATTCCCGTACCAACGAAGACATTGCCTCCTAAGGAGTGGATGTTGTTACCGTTAACGAATCTTAGTAAACGTGAAAAGAACAAAATTGTGATATAATTAATGGTGTATTTATAAAAATTTTGATTAAGGTGTAAACATAGAAAGCTTATTGTTCTTCGCAGCAAGAAAGAAGCCTATATAATTACTTAAGTTACTTTCAATAAGCAAGTGTTTATCTAAAACGAAATATGCAATTTCCTGCTTTAGGATGAGTATCAATTTTTTCTGCATTGCTTGTTTCGTTTCAGTAAGTTTTTGTGTCCCTGCACACAATTGTTTAAAACTAGAACCCCCGTTCTATGACCCCTTGCCGAAGGAAAATAGAAAATACAGTCTGAGCGGTACCGGACAGTAGCAGGCTGTGCCAGGTGGTACCGGGCGGTTCCCGAGGTGCCATGTGATGCTAGGCGTGGGCAGGATGAAGGACATTGAAATGTGCTATAAATAGCAAATGAGATGTTATATACATATAAGATATCAAGTTTCACCCATCGTATCCTGAAAGGACATCTGACCTTCACTAACCACTGTAGGATTCTTTCACGTAATGTGAAGCAACAATAAGTTACTCAACGTTATCTGTCTTGAGTCATCATGTCCACGAGACTTTCTCACTTTGACCTCACATAAGTTTTGGCCTCCAGCAGAATTTCTAATCTTCTTGAACGCTATGTAGAATATCTACATGCTCAGTAAGAGATACCCCGAAGTCTCGATTCTCGAAATATCATGTGTACTAGTTTTTCACAACTTGACTCTGGTGACCTCAAATGACCTATTACCTCACTTAACTTAATGAAGCGTATCTTGCGTGCTTAATATGAGAACCCTCAATGGTATTCTTCTTGAAGTATTGTATTTATTATTTTTGTGTATTCTGACTTACAGTGACCCCAAGATGGCCTTTGTCCTCCGAGAAAATAAAAGGATTCTCGAATTAAATGTTACAGTAGAGAATGCAAATGCCAACTGTAAGATCCATTGAGTTCAAGAGATACTCTGTTTACAAACTTTTACTATCTGACCAATTTGGGACCACATATGACCGTTTAACCGTCGTCAAAACTTATGTACATCATGTTCTCACTATGTGGCATCTACTTGTTGACACAAGAGTATAAGTTCAAATCAAGTTTTAATGTGTTAGAGGAGTAATTATTCTAAGCATTCCGGTAAAGTTTGCATTGAAATCCGATGTGTAGTTCTCAAGATATAAGCAGTTAAAGTTGTCACATTATCAACACAAAGTGAACTTGAGGCAAGCAAATACGACGTCATAGCCTCACATTAATGAGCAGTCTTTTGTTTTTCTTTAAACTTTGCAACCAATTTCCTCCTCCATAATCCCATTTTATCGGAATGAAAATGCAGGAAAGGCATGGGAATTTTGCAAACTTTAAATTCCTCATGAGGAGCTTCTACCCCTAGTACCTTCAAGGCCAACACAGCAGACTGAAAAAAAAAACAAAGGAAACAAAGTATTTCTCACCAATGTGAGGAAGTGATGTAACCCCTGTTTTGCCTCTGGCTCTCTATGGGTCACAACTGTAGAAACGTCATTTGCTGATATCTCGAGAACTGCATGTCTGATTTGAATGAAAGTTTCACCAAATTGCCTAGATGTAGTTTCTATTTTCCATATGAAAAATAAAATTTTGCTTAAGGCCTTCCTTTAAGAATAAGATGTCTCACTGTTAGCTTCTTTAAGATATTGTGCTTATGGAGTTTTCAGTTTCATTACTGGTGACCTCAGATGAACTTAGACCTCCACCAAAACAACATATTTCCTTAATATGACAAATTAATGTATAGGTATTAAAAGTTGTCATATTTCCTAACTTAAAATACCGGTGTTAACAAGTTTTTCAGGTTTTGACTTCTTGTAGCTTCAAATGAGCTTTGAAGATTAAGAGCATTTAACTTAATACCTTAATATAGCAAATGTATATACTACGTTGAAAAGTAACCATCTGTACTATCTTAAAATATAGTGTTTACAAACAGTTTCAAACGGTTTCTTTGTTTTGCCGTTGGTGATTTTAGATAAACTTTGACCTCTACCAAAACACTACGTTTCTTATCTTAACATAAAAAATCAGTACACTTAGTACAGCAAGTAACAATCATTCCCCTGTCGACTTATTGTGTTCTTAAGATTTTCCCACCTCAGGTGATATCTAAAGACCTTTGACCTCTTCTAAAAATAAAAGGAACGTTCCTCTTATAAAGACAAAACAAGCCAAATATAAAAAGTAACCCTTCATTGCCATCTTGAGATATCGTATTTATAGACTAAGTCTCAAAAGCACACGCATACCCACGAACACACGCAGTCACCCACTCATACATAAGCACACACATACATCAGGGAGTTATCAATATCATGTTTACAAGCACTTTACAAGGTTTTCGTCGTCTCGCCGCCTGTGACCCAAGATGACCTTATGCATTGACGTCACTTTGGAGGGTAAACGAGGATGCACACTGCACGCACGACTAAGACTTCAAAAGAGTGCATAGTAGACTTAGCGTCTGCTTTTGTTGGTGAAGTTGCATCGAAACCCGCTTGCCTCCTTCTGGGGCGCAATCTTTGTTATGTGGCCCCATATGCATATAGGTCTGTATGAAAAATCTCAACCTCAAATGTGAAAGTATCCGTTGTTCCTATCTTGAGATGACCTGTCCAGAGGTAATGTACACTGTTTAGTTTCACCTCATTATGGCATTATTTAACCTTTTAAATTTGCCGAAAACAATCAGGGTCAGCTCCTAGGTGTAACCAGAAAGCCCAAATGCTAAACGATTCCTTGCTGAAATGGGGTTATTTGTTGCTCTGAGTTCATCCCGCAAATTAACACTTCTTGACTACATCATTTTTTACGGTGTTTCACAACTTGACCTTCGTTGATCTCAAATGGCCTTTAAACCCTACCAAAAGTGAGTAACAAAAAATGAGAAAAGAACGTGTCTTATGGAGGATTCGTACCCCGACCGTCTGCGTGAGAACCAAACTCTTATCCACTACGCCATCAATGAACTCGCTCAGCGTAAGGTATTTCTAATCATGCTACAGTCACAGCATCGTTTTTACGTGTTCATAATTCGGAAATCTGAATTAGTATTATTACTGTAAGAGTAATGCTTGTGAGTAAATAAATGTTGTTCTCTATTCCTTTATCTTTGGAATAATAGAAAGATTCAGGCCTAACTTTTCGTTGGTCAGGTAACGCCGGACGCAATTTTGAGGTAAAACCCACTGTCTCTATTATAGTGTACGAGCTTTACGTAGTTTCACCTCTGATGACCTCTGATGACTTCCAACAAATCCATAGGGTTCCCTCTCTCTTAAAGTAACACATCTTTATAAAAAGTATGAAAAGGAGCCATCACCTCTGTCTGGAAATATCGTGTTTTTCAAGGTTTTTTGTTTTTTTACCTCTGATGACCTTAAATGACCCCTGACCTTCATTAAAAACAAAAGGCTTTTTCCTTTTAATATTATAAAGTTATATATTGTCCACCATTGCTCTCTTGCGATATCGTGTTTACGAGCAGTTTTTCAGAATTTCGCATTTTCACTTCCGGTGATCTCAGATAACCTTAGACCTTTACCAAAATCAATAGGGTTCATCTTTTGACTATAACGCATTTACATGCCAAGCATAAAAAGCTTCCATGCTTCCTGCCTAGAGATATCGTGTTTACAAGGTTTTCGGTTTTTTACCTCTGGTCAAAACAATAGGGATCCTTCTCTCAATATGGTTATTCCATATCACAGGTATGGAAGTTATCCAAACCATGATATCTTGAGATATGGTGATAACGAGCCAAACGTCACAGACACACATACCTACACCCATACGCACCCTCGCTTCCTTACCGGGACACGAGAAATGTACCGGTAGGGAAGAGACTCGAATTGCAAAGCAGCGGAGCTGCCAGAGATCTCGGCGATCAGACGTGGCCGTTTGAGGGCGGGCTGCGGTGCCGTGCAAGCACGTGCAGCCGCGCGTGACTTCTCGTTGCAGTGGCCGAATTTCCGGGTAGCTACTCGCAGTTTCGAGCCGCGCGTGAGCTAGGAAAGACGTGCGAGCCGTGCGAGCGGCGAGCTGCCCAGTGTCCCGCAAAGGACATGTTGGTGAGTGCAGCCATGCCCCCAGCACAGGCTACACACAACGGGTGCACACATACATGCACACAATCTCCCTCGTGATTGCACAGATTCCCTTTGCCTACAGCAAGAAATCAAAACGCATCCGTACTACAAGATTTTAGGTTTAACCTCTGGTATCCTCATACGACCGCTTACCTCTAACAAAAGCCATAAGGGGTTTCTTTTAGTAAGATGAATTCTGTGTCCTAGTGCGATATCGTGTTTACAAGGTGAGCGTCACAAACAAAAAAATCTTACGTACAAAAACATACAGACACATACATAGGCTCTCCATTGTGATTCCATGGATCCATTTCACCTTCGGCAAGGAATCAAAAGCGTGCTTGATCTGTTATTACATATTTCCTTTTTTTTAGAAAAAGAACGTAAGAACATCAATCCTTACAGATGTGTCAGTTTCGGCAAGCCCTTGAAGGTGTTATCTTGTAGGTAGGTTAAATTGTTTTTATCGAGGAATAACCACCCCAGTTTGTGAGAGCAGTTAGCTGAGCAGAAAAGGTTCATCGGTATTTCTCTTATCCTGTTGTGAGAAAAAAAGCTGTAAAGAAGAAACACCATCAAATTAGATTATCCACCAGATCCTCACTTATGTTAAAGTAAATAAGAAATACTGTTACACTAGTGTATTGTTTTCTGATTTAAATTTCACCGGTTTGTATTTCAGTGTTTCAGCATCTCTTTTATTGCTAATTTATTGTTTATGATAATCATGTAATAATCTTCTGCAGAACCATTGATTTTGTTTTCGTTGCTACATTTTAGAACTTCGTTTTGCAAAAATGTAAACTTTTTTAGCTTTCGGATGCGCCACACAAAAATGTAAGGTTTTGTCTACAACTGGAACTTTCACAACTGTAATGAGTCCAGGCGCCGTCGAAGAAACAATAGTTCCGTTGGGGTGAGGGCAAGGCGGGTAATCCATAACAAAAGACAACATTTGAGCGGGGTGCCACCATTGATTGGCAGTTGGCACATATACATACATATATATATATATATATATATATATATATATATATATATATATACATAACAGGTAAATAAGCAGAACACAAAGCATAGTTGACACAGCAGGAATACATTAAAAAGAAATTTATTGTTGAAATTTTCGGTCCTACCTAGGACCTTCATCGGCAACTACTAGACTGACAGTCTAATAGTTCTAGCAGTCTAGTAGTTGCCGATGAAGTCCTAGGTAGGACCGAAAATTTCAACAATAAATTTGTTTTTAATGTATTCCTGCTGTGTCAACTATGCTTTGTGTTCTGCTTATTACTTGTTATTATCGGAATACACGTGGACCACATTTCAATTATATATATATATAATATATATATATATATATATATATATATATATATATATATATATATATATATATATATATATATATATATATATTGCCAAAATAGCTTACAGATCGCGGAAGTGGATTTCCTCAGACCTTGTTGGTCGTATCCAAATGATCTTTATTTTAAGATGCCATACTTTAAAAATATGCACTTCCAGAAAAAGTAAGGTAGAATCAGATCGGTAAAGTCAGGTTTTGATGTATTTATAGTTTACAAAGGGCGTAAAGAAAAATAGACTTCAATAGCTTGATTAATTTCATGACATGGATAGAAATCCACGACAATCACGTTCATTTCGCTTTCTGCTAAATAAAAGTTTTTATGTAAAAGTTCATTTCCTGTGTAAGTTGACAAGCCAGTACGCCTGTTTGTTGACAAACAAAATGTGTACCAAGAACAATGGGGGATACAATATATCGAGACTTGCCTACTGCAACGAGGTATATTATTTTGAAGTGAGTGTCACACGACAATGTCTTTTTGACTCTTACGATAAAAGTGATTTGTCGTCTGCTATATTAAGAGTGAGCTGGACTTTAATCCACTACCTGAACGTGATCAGTCTTACAGCAACCATATTTGCGACATGTTTGGACGCCAGTTCAGGCGACAAGGGGTATATCAATTTGATTGTAAGGCTCATGTGAACATGAATTTATATTTTGTTATTGCAAGATATTTCCAGAAACTTTACACATTGTTGTAGCAAACATTAGGCCTCTGGTTCTTCAGCTCATTTACCAGTGGTCCGATCTTAAGGAAGCAGCAAACTATATCTCTTTCTTTTAAATTAAGTTGTTCTAGTTTAAAGTGTTGCCCGCACCAGCCTACACATCAAAACATTGTTCAGTTTGAATAACTTGTTCAAGGGTTTGAAGACGTGGAATATGTTGCAAGGTGATTTCTATAAACTTGAAACCCTGTAAAAAAGGAGAGAAGCCCAAATTAGCTAATTTCTACATTATAGTTTATAAACGTCTCTGCGATATTGAAGTATGTGCATGTATTACACCTTCCGGTTTGGTTGCATTGCCGTCCCAACTTCGAAAATCAAAATATCATTATGCTCTAGTACGATCAAACATAAATTAGATGACCCTAGACAAAAACAAATACAGGAGAAGCCATTTTGTACTTACACGATTCCATCAAGACTAACATTGCTGAACAGATCGGCAGGTAAGGTGGATAAATTGTTTTGAAAGAAGCTTCTGATTTAAATGAAAATCATTAAATGTTGGTTATACCCAGCTATAAATGTAGAAGCATAGATTTTTGTCGATAAAATTGAAAATGAAACTGTTGCTTAGTGATATGTACATTCGAACACAACAATCAGTTATTTCTCTGGTAGGCATTTTTGACAATGGCTAACCATATATGACTTTTAGAAAAGCAACATTTAGTAGGTTCGAATAGGTATTCAACCATTTCCTGTCCAATACATGTACAAAAAGTAATATTCGTTAAGCCGTAAAACCACAAAATATAAAAATAATAAAAATATGAAAATCTGCTAGAAGTCAAGATTGCTTTTTAGCAAAAATGTATAGTCTATGAGATGTTATGTTTGCATAGCTGTTAATTTTAAATATGATAAGGGGATGAAGAATACTGCAAATCTTTTACTGTTTGATTTTCTTTTGTGGATTCTTTTCTTATTTCTGCGTTATTTGTTAAGCAGTATACATGTTTTCAAGAATGTTTTTAGATGAGTAAGAAATTAATGAGTGACTCAATGTTTTAGATTTAAACTCATTATTTAAAGGGTAAAGTCATGAAATACCAAACTTTTATACCAAAAATCTACCGATGCATTATATATTGCATCGATACCTTCCCAGTGTCTACTTACAATAGGCGCACCGAGCTCAAGCCAAGGAAGTTTGATTTGCTTACGGTGCTCAAATTGTTCTTGCAAAAGTTTCTGTAAAATTCAAGATATCGGAAATATTATTAAATTACTGCAGGGAAGAAACTCCACTTTGCTGCGAGCAAACCTTTAATGACAATGATGAAAATGTAGTACTTAAAATGTTACATGTTCATTTCCGTTAGTACTCTTGCTTTTCCCCGTCACAATGGCAAGATCAACTAGGATCAGTGACTTATTTTCAAAATGACAGTGAAAACAACCACTTCTTGCCTTGAATTCGTTGATTCATAATTGTTAGTAGTTATGTGAAAAAGTGAACTTTGTAACATTCGTCGTTGATTCTTCACGATATAAATCTCATTTTTAGATAATGTTATTAAAGGATTCCTAAAAGTTTTCGTTTTAATAGTGATATGGCATCCCCCAAACCAGGGAGTTACTGCCAAATCCCTGCCCAGATATATCAAAGAATAGTCCTAGAGTTCTAACTACAGTTGATGACTTAACTTTGACATTCTGGTCGGCCATCTGTACAGTCAGCAGTGTTCCCAATTAAGCTCACACTTACTTCTGTAATAATATTGCCCAGAGCATTTCAAACTCAGGGTACCGAGGACCTGTCTTGAAGGTTTAGCCTACGAGACAGGTGTTATCTTAACGTTCAACGGGTGCATGGAAATAAAGGGGCAGATCATCATTAGAAGGTTGCAGTCGACAATGGCTAAACAAGAGGGACAAATACACCTCTCAATCAATTTTTTTTACCTGAAAGGAATCACATCATTTTCGAGTATGCATTTGCTGACAGATTTGGTTGTTTGTCTCCTTAAAAAAACTTTCCTGTTTGCACTTGGCACATGAAGTGAGGGCTGAACTATGTGCCTACTTTATGCATATTATACATCGGTGTGACATTAACCTGAAGAAGTGCTTGGACGCAAAGTTTTTCTATGGTTAGAGCTTTTTAAAAGACAATATTAGATGAAATGTTTTGCATGTGTTGAATAAAAATAAAACGTTCCCCGATTTTGCTTTAGGTATATTTGCTGCTGACTCTCCAAAATAAAAGGCATTAAAACTTGCCTCATGGGCTGTTCCATTCTGCCCTACATTTGGAATTATTTGCAACATGTGCACCCACAAATTTGTTCAAAGTGCTCGTATGGAATCTTTTAAGATGCATCATAACATTACACATCTACCAATACGACAACCCTCGATAACAAGTTCTATTTTCAAGATGGAATTTTTACCTCTTTCCTGACAGCTCCTATTGCATAACGTATTCCCAAACATTTGACAAGTAGTCAGAGGTTATGACCAAATAAGGCATTGCCAGCTTCCATTCCAAAAGAAACGGAAAGACTCCTTGTGGAACGTGCGACAAATAATCAGGATAATTGCAAAATGACGTCCCCTAGAACATGGACAGACCACTAGTCACATGTTGGACAATTAATCGAGGAGTATTAGCAATAGTGTCATTTTCGTGGGTATCCTGTCTTTTGCATCAAAGGAAACAGGCATATATCATGAAAATGATCAATAAACATGGAATTTAAAAAACTTATTCTATGCTAGTTAAGTATGGACCTCAAAAGAGTAACATCTGGTTTGACCTTTTCATCCTTTTCGTCTGCTAGACGCCATTTCTTTCCCAAATTTGACGAACATCTTCCAAGACTTTAAAGAAGTTTGTTACTCAAAATTTAGCTTTACGTATATGCTTGATCTTAAACCATGTGAATATACACCTTGCGTACCTTGTCAACCCCATTTTCGGTTGAAAAAGACATTTCCGTTACAAAAGTGAATTTGTCATGTCAAGGAAACAGGCATATATCATGAAAATGATCAATAAACATGGAATTTAAAAAACTTATTTAGTACGGACCTTCAAAAAAGTAACATCTGGTTTGACCTTTTCATCCTTTTCGTCTGCTAGACGCCATTTCTTTCCCAAATTTGACGAACATCTTCCAAGAATTTAAAGAAATTTGTTACTCAAAATTTAGCTTTACGTATATGCTTGATCTTAAACCATGTGACTATACACCTTGCGTACCTTGTCAACCCCATTTTCGGTTGGAAAAGACATTTCCGTTACAACAGTGAATTTGTCATGTCAAGGAAACAGGCATATATCATGAAAATGATCAATAAACATGGAATTTAAAAAACTTATTCTATGCTAGTTAAGTACGGACCTTCAAAAAAGTAACATCTGGTTTGACCTTTTCATCCTTTTCGTCTGCTAGACGCCATTTCTTTCCCAAATTTGACGAACATCTTCCAAGAATTTAAAGAAATTTGTTACTCAAAATTTAGCTTTACGTATATGCTTGATCTTAAACCATGTGACTATACACCTTGCGTACCTTGTCAACCCCATTTTCGGTTGGAAAAGACATTTCCGTTACAACAGTGAATTTGTCATGTCAATTCAATGTTTTTCGATGGAAGAAACAGCAAACAGCTGATTTTTACAAAATTTGTGCTTTAACCTCCGATTTTTGACATTTCCTTCTAGGAGTCTGCAAGAATATTTCTTTCTCTCTACTAAAAACCCCCTAACAAGTTTGGAGAAGATAAGTTTAGCCAACTGGAAGGAATTCTTGGCACAAGTTTGCGTTTAAAAGTATCTTCGACCTTTACGTCCGAAAATATGCGAAACACAAGGATTAACCCTGGACTAAATAAAATTGAAACGGGATTTTAGGGGATATTTGTGACACAAAGTTGGACACACAAACACGAAACACATGTATACACGTTTTGAACGACACCTTTCTCGGTCAAGGATGTGCAGTCAAATGGGACATCCCACCGAAGGAAAACCCCGGAAACCTGTAACTCAGGAAAATTATACATTACCATGTCAACTGTTGCTATGACACTGATATTGTGACATACAGCTCAGCTGATAAGGTAACTACACTTTATCATCCTCCTTACCGAGAGATCAGATATAAGAAACCAAAACTTTCGTTCTATGATTCCTTGCCGTGATAAAATAGAACATGTCAACTGTTTTAGTCTTCCTGGTCTCAGACGGTGTCTAATGGTGTCCAGCGGTGCCACATGGTGCCGGGGCACAGGCAGAAAAAACATCATGACATGTTATTTGTAAGGTACATGAGTTAAATTATGCTTGCAAGATTTTAACGGTTTGGTTTCTGATAACCTCAAATAACCTTTGTCTTCACTGAAGACAATACGAATCTTTTCCTTAATAAAGCACCTTTACATGCGCAGTATGACATCACTCAACATCTTGAGTTATTAGTTATTAGTTATAAGTTATTATGATTGCGGAATTTTCTAAATTTGACTTTGGGTGTCTTGAAATGAGTTCGGTGTGGACGAAAATTAAGTGCGATATCTCTCACAGTTACACTTCTGGAAATATCGTGGTTTATGAATTTCACAATTTGACTTCCGGTAGTCTCAAATGACGTTGACCTTGATCAAAATGGGTATGGTCCTTGAATTTATTTCTGTGGTTAGCACTTTTCGAAAAGTCGTGTTTAACCGTATTTACAATTCGACTTCCAGAAACCTCAAATGACCTTTGACTTCCATGAAAAACAAGAGACTTCTTGAGCTGAAGGAGGAAATGCTTCTTGCTATCTCTGAGATCAATCAACATTTCACTTCGTGAGATATCGTGTTTCGATAATTTCACCGTTTACCTCCTGTGGCTGCACCAAAAAACAATGAAATTAATTTTCTTATGACAGATCTATGTATAAGCCTAGACTTTAACAGTATTAATCAAATTTACTTGAAATAGCATGTTTAGAAGGTTTTCATTCTTTGATCTTCCGAATGATTTTATCCTCTAAAAAGGGAGCAGGCATTTCCTCTTACTAAGACAAATCTGTATAGAAGTATGATAAGTACCTATCATTGCTCTCTTGAAATATTGAGTTAAAATGCGGTTTTCAAGGTTTTCATAGTTTCACCTCTGATGAACTTAGGTGATATTTGGCCAAGACCAAAACAATACGATTCCTTTTTTAATATGACCACTCTAAATACTAAGCATAAAATGTATTAGTTGACCCATCTTAAGGTATCGAATCACAAGGTTTTCTGTTTTAAACTCTTGTGACCTAACATGACCTCTAAACAGGCTCGTAGCCAAGGGGGGTGGGGGCGAAGGAGGCAGGCGCCCCTTGAGCATATTTTTGTATTTTTTTAGTGATTTTTTATGATATAACATGACATAACAGGTTAAAGGGCAAAGGAGGGCTAAGGCCCCATAAGATGCCCTGAAGTCCATACAACCTTAACTGAAAACAAAGAACCAACCAGCACCAACCAGCACCAAACGAGCCCAGCACAATTAGATTCTACCACACTTATGGAAGAACTTGTCAATGTTAACCTTGAAGCAGTGCACAGATGTGGAGTTAACTACCCACTCAAGCAGACTATTCCACTCGTTAATAACTCCATGAGAAAAGCTGAACTTCCTAATGTCGAGCCTTGCAAAACACTTCACTAGCTTCTTACAATGGCCTCGAACCCGAGAATCACATTAAACTTTTAAATAATTGCAAGATGACAAAGGATTCCTTTCAGAGAGAAATTTGTACACCTGAGGCATGTCGCCCCTAATCCTTCTCAACTCCAGGGTGGTAAGCCCAAGATGCTTAAGTCTAACATGATAAGGTAGGTGTCTCACTTCGGGTATAAGGCGAGTGGCTCTCCTCTGAACCTGCTCTAAAAGAAACTTGTCCTTTTCATAGAAGGGACTCCACGCCTGGGCTGCATAGTCGAGGTGGGGTCTTACCAACTGCTTATACAGATTTAGTACAATTTCTTTACTAAAACTACTGAAATTCCTCTTGATCAATCCAAGCACCCTATTAGCCCTAGCAGCAGCAGCTGCACACTGTCTAGATGGCTTTTAATCGCCTGTAATAACTACACCCAGATCCTTCTCAAAAGTCACATCACTCAGAATACTACCACTCATGTTATAATCATAGCTGAAATTTTTAGGACCAAAGTGAAGGACTTTGCACTTATCTGCATTAAAAGACATTTGCCAAGTCTGGGACCAAGAAAATAACCTATCCAAATCTTTCTGCAGTAAGAAGGCATCATCCTTATCACTAACCTTCCTATAGAGCTTCGTATCGTCAGCGAACTTACTAATACTAGATGTGAGAGAGCTATCAATAGTCTTAGTCTCAGTTGCCTTCCAGTCTACAAAGACTATTCATTTGGCAAGCAACTGTTTAACCCGGACAATAGCGTCCAGTGCTATGGAGTAAAAACCTACAGACCCGTCTCATAAAAGACGCATGTTCCCCCGATTTACAAAGATTATTTAAAGAACATGCGAAGATCTCATTGCCTTCAAAGGAAAGTGTAGACTATACGTAGTCACTTAAACGCCCATAACCCAAAGGAACGGCGAAAGACCCCCCAAAGTACACCAAAAACCTCTATGATAGACAACTATCTAATGAGATAATTGCGTGATATAAAGGGTCATGGCACACAATACAACCCCGAGAAAATATTTGCGTACCGAATCTCTCACATCTCCAAAAAGAGTTAAAAGGAGAATTCGCTACGATATGCAAAATCAAATGCATTTTCTCAACGGACTGCTTATGAGGAATCACTCACGTGGGGAAAATAACAGCGCCACGGACTACGTGGATTACGCTTAGCAACGAACCCTCTGAACTGAGTAACTCAAAGCATTTAATTGTGCTGTTAAGACTGGTCTGCAATTATTTATACTAGTTTCCCGACAACCTCTCAATGCCTACAAGAAGGCCAAAATCTAAAAGATTGCCTTGTTATTTCAAGGTTGGAGAGCTTCGAGAACACTAGCATAGGCCTACCAAGCAACCCCCGAGATACATAGTACGTAGCAAAATCCTCTCATCCCTCAAAAGGATAACAAAGGAAATGAAAATTCGCTACTGAGTACTGCAAAACTGAAAGCATTATTTCTCTTCACACTGCTTAAATAAGAGTTCAACTCACATGGAGGAAAACAACAGCGCCACCAATTTATGGCTTATGTTAAATAACAAACCCTCCTCACCCGAGTGACTCAAAGCAGTGTGCTGTTAAACAACGGCCTGTCTTAGTCTACAATTTGTCTCCGAAAATCTCACCCTGCCTACCAGAAGGTCAAAATCTAAAAGATTGCCTTGTAAACCAAGGTTTGAGAATATCGGAAAAATAAAGAGGTACTATTAGATACTTTTTCATTGCTCTACTGAAAGCAGGAATATTTAAACCCATGCCGCGAATGACGGCTCGCTACTGTTGAAGTTGCTGCCATATCAAATATGAGCGAGACAACAGAAACCGGTCTAGCTTGGTCGTAAGAACCAGCCTTTAAAATATTCATACACGGCAAATTAAAAAGCCATTAAATCTTTCGCATGAAATCACGCACGATGATTTCGGGCCTTTCCTAAAAAATGTGCGAGGTTCACCGACAGAGTGTAACGCCAGATAGTGCACCGCCTACCCTTTTTGACCTAACTTCTTTCCACGAAGAGAAATTACCATTAACAACAACTCTCTGAGATCTACCATTGAGCCATGAATTTATCCAGTCAGCACAACTGCCCTTGATGCCTAACCTATGCAGTTTAACCATAAGTTTACCTAATGGAACTTTATCAAAAGCTTTTTGAAAATCAAGGTAAATGACATCAACACTGTGACCAGAATCAAGAGATACAGACACATCCTCAAGAAAGCTTAGTAAATTAGTAACACAAGATCTACTAGGTAAGAGACCATGCTGTGACAGATTGAGTAACACATTATCTAAAAGATATTTAAGCAAGCAATCCTTGATTACAGATTCCATAACTTTGCACGCAACACTGGTTAAACTGACCTGCCTATAATTGCAAGGCAAGCTCCGATCCCCCTTTTTGAAAATTGGAGTAACATTAGCAATCCGCCAGTCAGCAGGTACAAAGTTTGAATCCAGAAACCTCTGAAAAATAATGCAAAGAGGAACTGACAAAATCTCGGAGCATTGATGGAGAATGACAGGATGGATCCCATCAGGCCCAGGGGCCTTACTAGCTTTTAAACTCTTCAACTTATTACAAACCAACTCTTCAGAGAAGACAACATTACTAACTGAAGAAGAATTATCAGAATCCCTACAAGCCCCCAAAATAGATGATTCCTTGGTAAAAACATATGAAATAATCATTTAACAAATTAGCCATATCCTGATGATCACTAACTAGTGTGCCTTGATTACCTTGGAGAGGCCCAACACCCTCCTTAACCTTCTGCTTAGACCTGACATAGGCATGAAAAGATTTTGGATTTACCTTAACCTCCTTGGCCAACTGCTTTTCAAACTTAGCTTTAGTGTCAATAACCAAATTTTTAACTAAGAGTTCCTGCTTCTTGTAGACTGCAAAGTCATCAGAATTCTTACTGACCCTATATCGACTCCAACACTTACGTTTCTTCCTGGCTGCTCTAAGTACCTCTCTAGACATCCAGATTGGCCTATTTTTAACAACAGCTTTCTTGAGTGGGCTACACAACTTTGTAGTGTCAGTAACTATATTACGAAAAACACTCCATGCTTCAGCAGGGCCTAAGTGAGACAAACGTGCAACCCAATCTATGGTAAGAAGCTCTTTAGCATGAGTAAAGTTAGCCTTGCTGAAATCTAAAACAGTTTTGTCACTACCTTGAAGCTTGCTGAAACAAAGTAACTCAAAGCTAATGAGGTCATGGTCACTAGATCCTATCTTACCACCACTAGCTACATTTCTAACCATGTTTTCATCAGTACTAAGCACTAAATCCAGACAATTATCCCCACGAGTGGGAAACAGAACATGCTGGGTAAAGAAACCATCAGACACTGCCTCAAGAAAATCCTTCACATGTGACCCACATTGCTAGTAATTCAAAATAAAAAAGGAATGGATGCAACTTACAAGTCCTGGGAAGTGCCATTTCCAGCGATCTATCGGTATTTTTCGCCAAGTTTTCTTGTACGCTTCACGCCAACCGATCTTGGCGGTACGCTTAGATAGTTTCTAAGAGTATTTATTGACTAGAGACCAAGGTCAAAATGGCGGGATGCCCATCCATGGAGGCAAAGTTAGGTCCAAATTTGCATTGTCTCGTCCAACCGGTCGTTTCTTCCTTGCGTGTACTTTCTCTAACATACAGCCATTCATAAAGCTTGCCTGCGAGCGTATGGTGTGCATAGAACCGCAGACAAATCTAACGTTATTTAGTGCATACATATATACCCATATAAGAAAAGTTGACGCACTTCTATTACACGACGTGTCGTGGTTATGACGTTTAACCGCATCCAGGTGGGGTGAGGTCTTGTGTGGCGAGTATCTTGTCCCCGACTATAGCCTATAAAATGCGCACATAAGACCGTTATTACGCATCCCACGGCTGGCGGGTTGTCGGCGCTACAAAACCAAGCAAGCCTCTCCATTGTTGGGCCCCCTGTGGGCTGGGGGTTGTAGAATATGCCCACGGTATTTCCCGCCTGTCGTAAGAGGCTGCAAAAGGGAAGGACTTGCACCGTATTTGAGTTGTATTTGAAACCAAACTTGAACTTGAACCGTATTTAAACTTAACCTTTTATCTAATTGACACTATATAACACATTCGTTTTGGTGTGTTGTTCAGTCTTATCTTACTCCATTACACGAAACGACTGTACGTTTAGGTATATCCATAACGTTAGAACTGCCTGTGCAAAGAATTAAACAAGCAACAACGTACGCCGTAGGCCTACCGCGGCTCATAATCACAAAGAGGTAAATTCTGAACGTCTGGCCTTTTAGATGCTTAGATTTTGTTGTTCAAGGAGACACACGAAGGTTAGTGCCTATTATCTATTGTGAGTGTATGTCTATATGTTGGACGATGGAAGCTCCATTCGTAATCGTCGCCCATGTATCGTAGTGAATCCTTTTGTTAAAGCACCATAACGTTTTGTCACCTTAGCGTTACTTTAACACTGTATGCTTTTAGTAATGTCTGAAAAGTAGGAAAAGTAGGCAGTTTTAAGGATTGCACTGTCTATGCGTGAGCGAGGCAGCAAAGTAGGCAACTTAGTATCTCTTCCCTTCGCTTTGCGGCTCTGAAAGTAGAAAGTAAATCTCAGATATAGGCGACGAGCCACCATTTTGCAGTGCCAACCTTTCCATAATCGAACTAAAGGGAAAATAGTGTTCCTTCAGCGACAAAGGTACTGCTGTTCCTTATCTCTTTAAGAAATATGAGGGAGAATATACCTCTTCATAAGTTACGCACCAAAATATTGTTGCCATTTCGTGCACCTGATGTATACAGGGCCCCGACTGAACGTCAGAGACTAAACCATTTTGGACCTAACTCTTGCTTTCAAATTGGCCAAAATTTTGTACAGGGTATGTACTAGACCTTGGTCTCTAGTCAATAAATACTCTTAGGATAGGTTGCCTAACGGCTTCGCACCCCCCCCCCCCCTTGCCAAATTTCTGGCTAGACGCCTGTCTCTAAAATTCAGCAAAATAGTTGGAATCTTTCTCTTAATATGACAGATTTATATACCAAGTACTAAAGCTACCTTTATTTGCTATTTTGAGTTATCGTGTTTACAAGCAGTTTGTAAGGTTTATAGTCTATAAGGTTTAGGTAGTTTCACATTAGATCACTTTACATGAACTTTAAGAAAACCTTCATAAAAAGACACTGTACTTATCTTAGTTATGATAAATCTGTACACCAAATTTAAAGTATCCATTGTTCCTACCTTGAGTATAGTGTTTACAAGGTTTTGGGGTTTTGATTTCTAGTGCCTCACATGACCTTTGACCTCGTAAAACCGCAAAAACGTTTTTCTTAGCATGACAAATCTGTGTACCAAGTACGAAAACTATCGATGCTTACTACGTTTAAAAACCATGTTTACCAAAAGAGCGTCACAAACACAAAGATAGAATTCACCCTCACTCGACTGAGTAATATAGATTTCAAACGTTTCTGGTAAGGAACCAGGGTGTTAAATAAACAATACTCTGCTAATTTTCGTTTAAGTAGCTTTCCATGTGTTAAGGTTTACCTTGTACAGATCAATCTGATGACCGTTTGGTAAACATTAACAAAACGAGGGTGTGGCCTATTACTAATCAGAGACACCCTAAAACACCCAAAAACCCTAAAACGTTAATAATCGGGATCTCTACTTTCTTTCATAAGCAGTGGTTGAATTACCAAAGTACATGAAGTGTAATTCCTGAAATGTATTCAGAACATTTGTTCTCTCGTCAAGCATAATTGTGACCCATGAAACGGAAGGTTGTGGTACTTTCTGTCTAAACTTCTTGTCTTATTTTCGGCAGTGGTGACTTGCGTAGAGCCCATTCAAGGTACTTCTACATTAATTTTATGTCCCAACTGGTAATACTAAAAAGTGCAACGCTTGTGTCCATCACGCCGGTTATTACGCACACTACATCGCAGACTTTCCATATGAAAGCACTAGCTACCGTGATGAGAAAAACATGATCAAGCCGAGCATTTGACGGGTGTCTGGAACTTAGTTTGATAACAGAGGTCTCTTGTCAGGTTGCCTCATCCCAAATCCCGATCCTTAAATCTTTCTCCCGTCAATTCATCTGTCCGTTAAGTCACGGACTAAGTAGTTTGGGATGTGCATGACCAAATAAAAACATTTCCTTTTAATTTTGGATGGACAAGGATGGATCTAAAGTTACCACAGTTTGCAGATTGTAAAATGGAAGTATTGATGGCTTAGAGAAATGTTAATTTTACAACATTGCACAAACTGCTAGGTGTTCTTTCATAAAAGGTATGGCGGTAAAGCTGGACACCTTTATGAATAGGCCTTATAATAACAACACATGCAAAATCAGGGTATGTAATGCACTGATCAAAATCCGATTAAATATTTAGCCGATTCACGACAATACTGTTCAAGTTGCGCGTCTGTAAGTATGCAGAAATGAAGAGATATTTCTAATGGTGATTTTGTGCAACATATATGTACAAGAATAAAAACAAGATTTCTTTAATTAATTATCACCACAAATTAGTAGACTTTGCTTAAAATAAAACGAGGCCCTGAGAACAAATTGACTATTTAACCCATGTTAAGGCAAGACTGGTACCAATGATTTTACTGTAAAACCAATATCCACTGCTTTCGATAAGTGCGATCTTGGAGTATTATATGGGAATAACTTTAGAGCTGTTTAGCAGAATAAAATGTTGTAAGTGCTGACCAAGGTAAAAACTGAAATAGTTTTGCATATTACATTTAAGGAAGGAGGGCTGATGAAAATCATTGAACGAAACTTAAAACTAAAGTGGTGTAAAACATGGAATGTAAATGTTACTTGACGAATGTAAAATAGTTGGAAAAGTCTGTCTCGCCTATAATATGGACCAATCGTGTTAAAACTTCTATATGCAACAAAATTAAAGGGAGTAAAATTGTAATTGAAATCTTAACAATGTTTTATTTTCCCATTGTTTCATTTTTTCTGTTGTGTTATTACACAACAAATAATTTCGGCTCATCTCACAAGAAACATGACCCGTTTACTCAAAATGTGTTTAAGGAAACAAAAGATAGATACTCACATATTTTGCAGATTTATAGATGACTTGAAAAACATTTCGGGTAATTTTTGCAATTTATTAGAAGATAGCTTGCTGAAATGGAAGAGAATTTCTCTGGTTCAATTACAAATTTTAGTTGTAAATACAACACAAAAGGCACTGCAAAGTGGAATACTGAATGATAGAAGGTATGTAACGTACAAATAACGAACGGTTATTTCTGGTGTTGTTTGCATAATCCGTGAAATCCGCAGAAGCAGGAACACGCCAAAAAACTTCTATATACATCAAAATTAAAGGGAGTAAAATTGTAATTAAAATCTTAACAATGTTCCATTTTCCCGAAATTTTACAGTGTAGAAATTTCTGTGTTACTCACATTGTGATTAAGTAATGGTTATTAAAAAGGAGACCAGGAGGCAGCTCCTGCAAACAGTTATCATGTGAAATGTCCCTGGATGAGACCAGAAAGTTGAAAATATGCTCAAGTTAGTCTTTGGAGTTTGACATTGACAGTAAAATGAACGATATAATAGTGGAGCAACTGAAGACATCATGTAACAGTACAGTAATTGGCCGTTGCCATATTAGCATGCATATAACTCAAAGTTTGTAATAAACGGTTGAATTACTCAACTATCGCGGAATCTCTCAGGTATATATGTGTTTACTTTGTTCTATGTGGAATTATGGAATTAAAATTTACTTTCCATCTTTTCGTGAATTGCTTAATACAGTTCACAATACTACTTTAAACAGTTATTGTACTCACACATGTGTTAAATTTGGGATGTTTGCAAAGATCGTCTCCGGAATATTCCTCAGTGAATTCTTCTTAAATAATCTGAGAAAAGGATATAAGACGGTGAACTAAACAAATAGCCAAGTTTCAAGGTATTATATTACTTTCATATTCAAAAATGCTTTCACTGGGCCAGCAGGATCTTGCCTTGTTACTATCAGTGCCAGTCCTAGTAGAGTTAGCAAACATTGATATCATTGAACATAGGCGTAGGAAGCTGTTTCATCAGAGGGGGGTCCTCGTGATGTGAACCGCCTTCGTGGGGGAGGGGTTAAGCGATGTTGTTTTAAGTGTTACTCACATTGTCTTTAAATCATGGTTATTAAATAGTAGACCTGAAGGAAGGTCTGTTAATTGGTTTTCTGAAATGTCCCTGGATGAAAACAAAAATAAATGATATCATGCTGAGAGAAGTCTTACGATTTAAATAAAAAGTGATAGGTTGCAGTTTTATATAACTTCAGAATAATTTAAAAATGGAGGAAATAATTGATGTAAAAATGACAATATCGAATACCAGTTTGTTTGGTCTTCACCACATAAGCAGGAATATTGTTCAAAGTATGCAACTGAATGAAGTTAGTTGTTCAAAATAAAATACACTACGTCAGAATCTTTATGTGTATATAGGCTATTTAGGTTTGTTCCGTGTGGAATTATGGAAGTAACATTTATGTAATTCTACCTTACTCCTGAATGGCCTACAAACTACCACTATAAAAAGTGACCTAAAAAAACGTTATCGCACAGTCAATTCTTAGTAAGTAATCTGGGAAATGATGTGGGACAGTAAATATACAAGAAATAGCCACTTTTCAAGGTATTTTTCCTTTCATGTTCCAAAAATGAGTCCCTGAAACCAGCAGAATCTTATTTTGTTACTAAAGCTTAGTCCTTGTAGACTTGGCAATAGTGATATTATTGACCACATGTTTACATTTTTTGTCGGCTTTCAAATGCCGTTTGAGACTGATCACTGCCAGATTGAAACTGAAATGCAGTGCAGATATTTTTTACAAGAAAGTCAAATTCATAATCGCAAGTTCAAAACAGTACATCATTAACTGTTTGAAAATCAGTCACTTACAAATAGCCTTTTAAAGCACTGCGTTAAATGTTTACTATTCAAATAACCTCATAAGTACTCACAGTTTTTTCAACCTTACGTTATATGCAAAACATCCCTTTGAAATGTTCGTAATGCTATTAACACTAAGGTCTCTGTAAGATAAAATATGCAACGTTAGTTTAAAAGAATTACATATCATGATTTATTTTTCATTTATTTATTATGGACCGTATGCATAGAATGTCACAGAACAGAAATTGGTCCTCTGATGGAGTAATCAAGTATCATTGCAACTTGCACCAAAAAATGCAGACAGCTAAAAAATTTGTTTACCGGTCGGATTCACATGCGGGTCTATACTACACTTGCATGCAAAGCTATTTCCCTTCCAAACTGACGTCGCGTCAATGCATAAGTTTTATAGACAAAAAAGAGGTCTAGGTTTAGTTCCTTATTAAGGTTTCAGCAATGTGACAATCAAGCAAAATTTATCAGATAATGTCAATTTATTCTTGAAAATGTTTGCAAGAACAAATCGTCAACGACTTCTCAGTTTTACCTTTATTCATTTCAGAAGTAGATAGCAGTTGGTATATAATACAACTGCGTTAGCTATGACTCAAATGTTGATATAACTTACAGAACTACCAGGTTGCGTAACCGCATGAAAAGGTCCTCCGATAATGCTGATAAGTAATTCCTAGATAAATTGCTGATAATGAAGGAAGAATAAGTTCTTCAATTAAACAAACGATCGGTACGTAATCGGTAAACCTTCAAAATGAACTATGTGATAGAAACATCCAGAACAGTCGATCAACTACCCTTATGATGTCACGTGAAACATCAAATCTAAAATTTCAAAATGCGCTAGACTATTGAAAGCAAAGTTCATATCTCAATACGATTTTTGGTTTAAGTATCTGAATGATTTTTTTACTGTTTTTTTTTCTTTTACCAGTATTTACTTGACTTTTAGTTATATACGGCGTGCAGATGTTATCATTGCAAATACTACAAGCGATCACCGCAGTTAAAATAGACGATACATTTCCCTTTAAACTTAAAGGCAAACATGTAATATGATAGAAATACTGTCATACTAAACGATCTGAAATCTTTTGTTGACGTAATAATTAATTTACCTATGCTGATATGTCTATACTTACAGTTTTGTAACGTTTGGAGGAATTCCATCTGGCACTGAGTGTAACCAGCGGTTGGAACAGTTAACGGAATAACCATGGTAATATGTGAAACAACTACATTTACGACATGCTTCGTCATCTGTAAGTTAAGTCACACTTTAATTTATGTATGTTTGTCACTCATATCTTAATACGGGGATATAAATTGTCTTCATTAATCACAACATAAGTTTCTTATAAGAGACATCTATCATAAAATAATCTTTTGTGAAATGATAAAGCATCTTAACATGAAATACGTTGTCGTTTGTGAATATTGACCCTTAGGCTAAGCCCATGCTTATGGACATCACTACTTCCGGTAATGGAATTTTCTACCAAATTTACACACAGCCTAAGTGTCAAATATTCTACTCTTGTTTTGAGAAAACTGACGTAAGCTTTGGACAGCTCATTTTATTCGCACAACGAATTGGAACACATTCCGTCCCTAGCAGCTTTGGTAAAATTTGGATTTTTTTCGAAATCGGACATCGGGACCAGCCGCTATTACCTTCATTGGCCAAATACCAAATGGACAGAAACGCTTTTCTTTGCCATGTTGAAACGAATAAAATATGTTCTAGGAAAACTGTTTTTACTTTCTTTGTTAAACTATTGTGTTCTACAAACATCAGTCATGGTTATCAACATATCACAAAACATAACACACACAAACTATATCGTCCTCTCTCTTTATACACCTTAAAGGGATTTGCCAGTGACAAAAATCAATGACTTCAAAAAATGCCAAATAATATTTCTCTTCTAGGAGGTAAAAACTGCATCTCAATAGCTTGTAGCGTTTGGAAGAGACTAATTTTCAAAGAAATGCAATATTTTCTCAAGATAAAGTACATTATGGGAAATTTGTGATGTTATCGCTACACATTTATTTGACAAAGCATTGAATTTCTTTGTGATATTGACACTGTTGTAAGGAATATTTAGCAACTTTGTTTGTTATGCTGTAAATATGGTGAAAATTTATGCTAAACCTACATGAAAAGATATTCAAACATTCCAACAGTATCAAATTTCAAGGACAATAGGACATTCAATTTTAAAGGAAAACAAAAGAAACCTGAGGCAATGTGCACACTTTACATAACATTCTGTGACCTTGATGAGGACTGGACTAGGCTATGAACTGAAATTTCTCTTTTTTTCTCTTTCACATGAGACCCTTGTGAGAAGCCAATGGGAAATGCCTTTAACTGGCAAACACAAAAATTGTGTTGAAATGTACATTAATCAATGCAATATCAAACAACATTGTGATACTAAAACTAAACAAAAGTAAACTAAAAAAGATGGTCTGGTCGTTAGTAAATGTTGCGCAAAACAACACTGGACATTAGATCAGCTAATGTTACCCATTTTGCATGAACCCTTATTTACAACCAGGCCTACTTCAATTAAATGAAAAAACGGTTGCCTTATTTTCCATAACATATGCCTTACTTCTGTTATTTCCAAATGCCAAGTTTAAAAAGAAGAAAACCTCAGCAGAGAAGAAGAGCATCTTCATACCACCCTGTGGGAAGGAAAATGGGTTAACACTCAGTTTCCATGTATTTATTTCCTTATGCTCTGGGTTTAGTAATATTTAATAAGTTTAACACAAAAACTCAAAGACACTTATTTTTAACCGTGAAAGGCAGGATGGATTATCATATTACGCCTATGTCAGAACCTCTGGTTTTGTGCACCTTCCAATTAGATAAATTAAATCGTGCAAAAATGATGTCATTGACTTTCTCAGATTTTATTTTAACAAGCCATACATACTTTACTTTTAAGGGAGCTGAAGAATTATTAAATAATTTTTGCAATGCTTCCTTGAAACAGGTTTTCCCCAAGGCTAAACAGAAGAGAAGAAATATTAAATCACGTCGCACTTTCTAACAGCGGCGTAGCTACGGAGGGGGGCCAGATATTCGTCAGGCCCACCCCCCCAGATTTTTTGTGTCCTAATAAAATGTGTAAGAATTAAGAAAAAATAAATGTTTGAACGGAAATAAACTTTGAAGTATTTCCTTCAAAAAATAAATAAAATGTGTAAGAATTAAGAAAAAGTAAATGTGTGAAAAACACATTTTGCGCACCTATGAACTCAACTTATAACTGTAAAATGCCTACTTTCACTAAATTAGGTATATAGTCTGCACTGTCGTTTAATTCGCATATAATTCACTTGGACGTTGAAACGAACGTCCCGACGAAAAATTCGGATGTGGCTTTGTCAGGTCTAGACCCTTTCTGCCTTTCTGATGGATGGTTGACTTACTGAAAACATGGCAACCATACACTGAAGACCATTCTTACACGAGTATTCCTATACGGTGTCATACGCAAAATATGCCGTACGGTAAGGTACTGCGTTCAAATAATTCTTCTATCCTTAACAAGTATTTCATGTCTCTCCTTGCCCATGACAAAAGCACTGTAGAAAGATTGTTCTCGACAAGTCCTCTTTTTACTAGTTCACACTGGCGTCCGGGCGGATTTGTAAAATTGCCAACAAGGTTCGGATTTTATGTGTTTCCCACATGATCCCTACTTCTGCCTTGCGGGTTAAATAGTTGGAAAGATTTACTGGTGGTATTATAGGTCTGACCAAGCAGTATACCGATGACTTGAGTCTGTGAAAAAATACAGCACCATTTTGCATCTAGACGCCATTAAAAACCGGAAAAATTTCCAAAGGGAAAGGAACACCTTTAGACCCCTACATCAGGACAGTGACCTTTATCCTCCTTGCTAGAAAATAAATATGTTAACCCTAGGTTGGAGACAAATGGTACGATCTAGGGGATATGCAACTGAGTAGTGGACATGTAGCCTATGGATAGGGTGATGGACAAATGTAACAGATATATACTAGAGGTGAATATGGGAGAATTGCAGGCAGAATAAATGAAAAGGGATGCATAACTCAGTATGATTCTTGTATTATTCCAGCTCATATGATAGCCAAAGTCGTAAACAGCGGGCAGGGGGGAGGGCAAAATTACCCCCAGAAATTTTCAAAGTGCACCGTTTCCAACTCTGAGAATGCTGAACAGAGAAAACGCAGTAAAAATATAACAAATAGCTGTGATCGTAATAATAGAACTTAAAAAATTTCAAAAAGGCAGATCAATATTTTCATGCCTACATCTGTACACATCACCAAACATTTACAGCGCTATTAGGATGTATTTCTAGCTTACCTTTCTAAAATTCTCGCTCTGTCGCGCGATTATGCATAGCTACAATGTTGCTGTTGTTGCTATAGGTAGCTTCAATCATCAATGGCTTGAAAACGTTTTAAAACTGTGCCAGTTTAGTCATGAAAACGTTTATAACCAATAATACTCCCTCCCATCCCTTAAACTCTCCCCCACAACGGAGTTCAATGGCTGAGGTCATGCTTCACATCATATCCACCACGCTCTCAAAAATGACTTTTCTCGCACTTGGTCACAACTACTTTTCGTTTTCCTTTTAAAGCTGAGATCCCTCAAATATTGCACCATTTGCTATCTATATGTCCCCCTGAAATTATAAATGTTCGCCAAGGGGGAGGGAGGCACCCGTTCCCTTTAGTCCCCTCCCCAGGCCACAGATCAGTAATGCCCACTTTTTGCCCCCTAGCAAAAAAGTGTATGTGCGGCCTTGTGTATTACAATTTTTCATGGATTGATTTTTTCCTATTATTTGAGAAATGGCAGACATGAGATTCGAATTTCAAGGCTGGGTACACGCAGCTTAAAACATATGGGAAGTGCAGTTTCCCGCCATCTGGAGGGTTTGTAAAGCCAAAAATTTTCTTGCAAGCTCCGCGCCAACTGATGGTGGCGCTCCGCTTAGATAGTCTTGACAAGCCTGACTCTCAGCGGCGCCGGTCCCCCACTGGTTACCTAGGCCCCCTAAAAGTTTCATCCTAGCTACGCCCCTACTTTCCAAGAGAGGCAAATATTGTAACCAACTATTTACAAATGTTGGATATTTATGTGTCCATAGCTTAATAGGGGAAATTTGCATTATCGCCGTTGGGTAGTGGTCTTACCTAATAATCGGATAAAAAATCTGACCAATAAAGCTACTCTCAAATTTTACCAACAAGTACATAACCGTATCCTAACGGACCTCCTATTGGCAAAAATTGAATGAATTTTGTGTGACAGCATCCTTTTTATTGGGTAATCTTTGACTGGCTGCACAATTAACCTTTCTTAATCAGGAGGTGAGACAATCCGTTTAATTGGTTTACCTGTAATTTTAAAAAACTAGCGTAAATGTAAAGCTATCATGCTTTATCGCAGAAAAGGAACCCCAGAATACTTTGCACAGTTGGGGATTCAACACTTGAAACTGGTGTTGGGATTGTCACATATGATTCGTAGTTGGCCTATGTAATGTTGTATCGAACTTATCATTGATAATGCTATTGTTAATGCATTCAATGAGTTATTCACCAGTGTTGGTTTCAAAACCGTGTTTAGCAAATTTACCCCATGTCCTCTTTTGATCAGTATCTTAAATCTCCTAATCCAAACCCTCTGTTTATCTTAATTAAACAAATTGCGAAGAAATCTATCTCCTTACGTACGATCAAAAATTCCGCCTCTGTTTTGATGAAATCCCGGCACAGGTTGAGAAAACTGTAGCTTATCGAATCTGTGGTCCTTTAGCTTATCCTTTGAGCAGGTTACTGTCCCTATGGCTTTAAAAAATGCTGGAGTTATTTCGATATATAAGAATGAAAATGAAACTACCTTTGGCAACTAAAGACCTATTTCTATACTGCCCTGCTTTTCGAAAATTCTCGAAAAGTTAACGTTTGATCGCTTGTATAATTTCTTAGTAAGATATGAAATTTCGGTTTGGCTTTCTGCCTGGGCGTTCAACTTCACATACAAGCTTACATCTTACTCACGTGTTGAATAATGCATTTTAAAAGAAATGATTTTTGCTGGTACTTTCCTCGATTTCTGGAATGCATTTGACTCTCATCACAGAAATTTTCTAAAAAAACTTAATTACTATGGAATTCGGGTAATACACTCAGTTGATTTAGAAGCTATCTGTAGGAAAGAAAACAGTTTGTCGTCATTCGTAAAAAATATACAGGACACCTACCAATTGACTGTAGAGTAGCACAAGGTTCAATTCTTGGACCGCTTCTTTTTATTATATACATCAACGATTCGTTCAAGGCAAGTGACAAACTCCACTTTATATTATTGGCCGATGACACTAATATTTTCTGTTCTCATGATGACGCTAAGAGTCTGATACAAACTGTAAATACTGAACTCCACAGGTTAGTGAATGGCTTTTAGATGAATAAGTTGTTACTAAATGTTAACAAAACTGCTTCAGTTCTCTTTAGTACCCCTTGTAGGCTAACCGACCTTTCTATACACACTCTTTATTTGTGTGGGACTGAGGTTCCCTTAAATAACTCTGCTAAGTTTCTCGGTGTGCATATAAACAGGCATCTCAGTAAGCGATCACATCTAGAGTATTTCTCAGAAAATTTCCAACAATATTTGAATCGTTGCAAGACTTCCTCATGAATTACCTCGCAAGAAACTTGTTTCCTTGTATAATACTCTAATAAATCCTTATTTATCTTATTGTGCTATTCTGTGGGGTGGTTTGTACCCTTCTAGGATTTATTTCCTTTATATCCTCCAGAAGAGATCCTTTTGACTAATACTTTATTATCAGCAGTTTGAAACCAGTCGTGAATGTTTTGTCAAACTGAGAGTTCTCTCTAGTTTTAATATTTATTGTTACCAGGCTGGAATTTTCGTGGTTAAAGGATATAGTTCCAAATATGGCATTCTGATCTACATTTTCGTAGGAAGCGGATAGACTCCTTGTCGCAGTTGCGACAAGTAGTAGGAGAATAGTGGCAAAAATGACATTCTCTCGGGCATTCTCGGCTTCTATCCCAAAGAAAACAAGCATATTTCATAGAAATGATGAATAAACATGGAATTTAGAAATAAATTTTGAAAGTAGAACTTGTTTCTCCCTCTTCTTGGGAAAAAGTAACGATAGGCAGAGCGAAACTTTGTAGACTCATTTCATCCGACGTAATGTTTAGTTTGCGCAACCATGTTGAGGGCACACGTGGAATGCTTGCCTATGTTTTGTGCAATCACTCTAGGCACCTGGTTAAACATGTTTACTAATGATAATCTGCGCAGGTCCATAGCCAGACCAGGCACAGAGGCGGGACGAGAGAGCTTCCGGATGGGCAAAAATATGTTAGGGGTGAGGTATAATTCATTATGGTAATGGTATTTTTATTTTCTACGGGGAAGAAAGTTTTGTACTCGTGTGCACACCTGTCCCCGTGGCTACGGGCTTGACTCTTCGACTCGCTTATTATCCTTTCGGGGGGGGGGGGGTTGCTATAAGGCTAGAGACGTGGTGAGGTGAAATGAGCTTGCTGTGCATTTACACTCTGTGTTGTGTTGTAAAAGATATTTTTCTGAGCCGAAAACTCCACTTTTACAGGAACGATCCTCTCCTGAACGATTTGTCACATTTACTTCTTTGAGAATAAGACATCTTTCAGCAAGAGAAATAAACGTTGTTCTGCAATGCTTCAGCAACATGTCAGCAATGGTCAAATTCAACCGTCGTTCTTTTTCTTGCACGCACATAGTCCCTCTGATATCAAAAGTGCCCTTCCACCTTTCATGAAATATTAAAAAGAATGAAAGCAAGAGCAACTAACCTTGTTTAACAGCAACCTTTCACAAACCTTCAGACCAAAATATCTCTTTGTTGTCACCGGAACAATTTCCATACAACCAATTGCTAACCGTTAATGTATGCACACTAATGAAAGAGAAAGCATTAACATTTTTAGTCTTTTCATTTGGCCTATTAACTAATACTACAACTTATAAAACAAGATGTTTTCGTGTTTCAAAGAGATTGTTCAAGTGGCTTATGGAATGAACATACTTTTTGTAGACACTGTTTGCCATAAGGACGGTATTCTCATGGAAAACGATCTTTTGTAAAAGTAACTTTAAAGCCGAACGCACAGAAACGAACAGAAACCGCGTTTTCCGAAACAAGCACTGCTTATTTTGCGAAACAAGCTTTTAGCTAAACAGGTGTTTTGCTATGTTGTTATTTTTGTTTCCGTCCAACTCACACAGACGTCAGCGTGAGAAAACAAGAAACGTGCTTTCTGTTTCGTGTGTCGCGTTTTCTGTCGTCCATATGCGTTCGGCTTAAGGTAGTTTCAAAGTTACTGAAATGAGTGGGAGCAAGTTCACTGTGTGTAAAGGACCAAATAATAAAGATACAATTTATACATTATCCTTGATATTTTGGTGGCAGGACAGTCTTTCTCGTTAGTGGGTATTTATGGCCTAACTTCTGATAGCCCCATTTTTTAGTAAGACTTTCCAAAATATGCCATTTGTTTTAGTGAGGTGTCTCAAAATATGGAGCATTTTACCTGTGATAATATTGTGATGTGTGGGAATTTAAATTTTGTGTTTGACTTAACATTGGATAAAATGAGTGGGCAACCAAAAACAAATTTCCGATCTAGTAGTGATTGTTCAAGTCTGATGGCTACCTACACTTTAACTGATATTTGTAGGAAACGTTTTCCAATGACCAGCATTTTACATGGAGTTCAAATATAATAGTAGGTCTACATTTTAGATTAGGGTTTTCCTGATTACTTTCTGTGAGTTTTTGGATTATTTTTAATTATTTTTTATTTTTGTGGGGGACTTTTACAGTGTTGTTTTTAATTCTTTGTTGCTTTTCCGCCACATTGGCGAGTTTATACTCTTGTGCGACGGTTTGCAAAATCCAGTTGTGATTATTAAATAGTAAATTACATCATTACGAATTGGGAATTGTGGTATTTGGCAATGTTTTTAAATTAATTTGAGATCTACAATTAGCTTTAAATGGTGTATATACAGGGACGGATATATATTTTTTTTAAATGGGGAGGGGGATGGGAATGAAGACCCCATAGGAGCATAATTTACTGAGTGAAATAGTGAAAGTGAGATGGATCATTTACATGAGTCTTGTACAGACATAGAACATGACTGTAAATGCGAGTTTAAGTAAAGTCGTATGATTTTCTAGGGGGTAAGTAAGGAAAAGACTCAAGTTAACTTTCAGAAAATTCCAGGTAGAAATTGTTAACAGTTACTGTTACTGAGTTACCGTCTTTAATTACAACAACAGATTCATCAAGGCAGCTAACAATCAAGCAGTGCGTGCCATGTATACTTTGTTAAGTAAAAACTTCTAAGATCCTTTTTCTTTGGATCTACAGCTAAAACTTTTTGATCAGTTAGTTGTACCTGTTTTACTTGATGGCTGTCAGATCTTATACTTTGAAGAGTTAAATCACTGGAAGCCTATCATATTGAGCTTTGTAGGCTTATACTAAAGCTTCGTAAGAATACCCCTAGGTGTATGTATACGGTGAACTGAGCGTCACAATTTATTAAAACAATTCAAGTAAGTATGATTATTATTTTTTTTTCTTTTTTGGTAATAGAATTGTTACCGGTAGGGGTAAAAGTTGCCATGTGTGATGTACAAGTTTTTAAGAGCTCTTGATGATGATATTTATAGTTCCCCTTAGTAAATTTAAGTAAAAGTGTCCTAAGTTGGTCCGACATTTTTGTGTGTGTGTGTGTGTGTGTGTGCAATGATCACGTTCTCATTCTTAAATGTATCAGACACAAGCCCATATTACCTGTCCGTGTTCAAATAGGCCTAGTTCTATTAGTACTCGTCTGAGCAATATATACCAACCGGCAAGAGTGGTTGACTAAAGTGAACAATTATCCATATTTTAAGGTGTTTAGAATGTTAAAATAAACGCTTAAGTTGGAAATTATTTAACGAAAGTTTTTATGAAATTTAAAATTTATGTAAATATCACCGTAGAACTCCAAGAATTCTTCTGTCTATAGAGGATATAGAAATATAGTTTTACATGAAAGAGTTTGTATATTATGTTTTAGGAACCAAACTGGGGACGAATTTCCTTATGTTTTTGAACACACTTCTTTCTAAGGCGAGCGTAACAAATTTATCAAGAAATACATTAGAAACAGACCAAGTAGTATTAAAATGGAACAACTTTTTCCGACTACTAATAAAGTGGTAATTCGAAACTTGAGTATAGTCTGCGGTGAAATAATTACAAGATTTTGTGAATTTATTGACAACAGGGCTTGAATCTGCGACTCACTATTTTGCATAACGTAGCGACTTTTGAGTTGCCATAAGGCTAGAACCGTTATACGGTGAAACTAGTACGTTGTTACTGCAGAATTAACTCTGCAAAAGATACATGTCCGAGTCGGAAATTCCTACATTTTTGCAGAAATGATATTTTCATGAATTAATTATGTCACGTTCACTTCTCTAACCACACGGGCATTTTGCAAGAAAAGAAGTATAAACACGTTGCCTTGCAGTTTCCTAGCAACACCGCTAAGAATCGCCAAACTCGACAGTCCATCTCTTTCTTGCACGCTTATTTCTCAGAAATGGAACTTGTCCTTTACCTTTCATGAAACTTTCAAAAAGAAAGAGAGAGAAACAGAGAAAGAGAGAGCAAAATGCCCTTGTTTTGATCGAAACCTTTCATACGCCTTAAAAACAAAAACTTTGTCTTTGTCGTCACTAAAACTATTCCCATACTGCAATTTGCTTAACCATTGATGCATACACATTAATGATAAAAGAAAGCATGAAAATTATTCAGCCTTATGATTACGCCTGACTGATTACCACGCTCTACTGACTAATTACCACTTTTTGTGTTTCAAAGAGATTGTTCACTGGGCATATGAAATGAACAAACTTTCATTAATGCTACGTTGGCCATAAGGACGGTTATTTTTAAGGAACGATCATTTGTAGAAGAAACTTTAAGTTAGTGTGAAAGTTACTAAGGATAGTGGGAGAAAACTCATGTACGACCATATAATTGGGATAAAAGCGACTGTGTGCTTAAAATTACGATATTTCTCAGCTTGTGTGATCTTAAAATTCCAGCTTAAAAATAAAAATAAAATCTTTCCGTAGAGAAGATTC